>WBZZ01000266.1:80000-127500 GCA_019918135.1 Paulinella micropora
AGTTCCAACATTTCCAGACGGACCGGTATGTTCAATGAAAATACTGGTGGCACCGACGGGAATCGAACTGGCGACAGGGCCCAGATGGTAGAACTTGACCACTGGGCTATCACGATGTCCAATAATAATAATAATAATAATAATAATAATAATAATAATAATAATAATAATAATAATAATATATATTGATCTGTCATGGCTGAGCCCGAGGGCCATGCGCCTCCATCCCTCGACCCAACAGGGACTGCAGTGAGTATGTTGGGGAGGGAAGAGTGACTCTAACCATCCTGCATAGAAGGCCCCAAAAGGAAGTCCCTACTACCCGCACAGTGTCGGGTACCTTGCAGGAAATCAACAACAAATGATTGATCTTCCCCGCGTGAGAGCTCCACGAGACTGGGTAGGTCCCGCATGGAGGTACTCACAGGGGTAGCAGACATTTCATGCTGTCTGCCAGCGCATGAGGACGTTTTGTGGTAAGTATCTGGGACGCCTCGAAACCCGTCACCACCCCTAGATCGCGGAATGTAAATACCCCTTTGATCCCACGTGGTGTATGTCTTATAAAAAACAACACAACGACATGGCCTCGGAACCAACACAACAACATAGCCTCGGAACCCACATCGACATAGCCTCGGAACCCACACAACAACAGAGCCTCGGAACCAACACAACAACATAGCCTCGGAACCAACACAACAACATAGCCTCGGAGCCAACACAACGACATAGCCTCGAAACCAGTGGGAAGAGGCCCAACCACCTCCTCTTCCCGTGGGGTGCCATACTGTGCACCCCTCCATAATAATAATAATAATAATAATAATAATAATAATAATAATAGGCTTCCTCAGACTATAGCATCAGATCCAGATCCTGGACATGTGCCTCCATTGGGTCACCGGGGTCAGCCGATCCCAACGCATTGTCAGAACACCAAACAGACATAGCAGCAACAGCAACAGCAGGGGCAGATGGGGGCTGTGAAGTGTATGAAGAGCTAGAAGCGAGGGTGTTAGCTGAAGAGAAGAACTCGGAGACACTACGCTGCGCTCCCGAACCCCTCTCTCTAGCCAGGACGTCCACACTGCGCGGACGGCCGCGCCGCGCAACATCAACGTCACTTGGGGGAGAGGGTGGGACAGAAGCTGATGGAACCTCAGTGAGGTCAATCACCTCCTCGCCCCCATCCTCCACCCCAAGCTCCTCCCTTTTACCCTCCCTAGCAGACCAACACTCAGACACATATGATCCAAACAACACATCCAACTTTGGAGGGGGACGCAACGCTGTAACCCCTAACAACGCAGCAAGCCTAAAGTTACTGCGGAAGCGCGACTTCCCCTGAAAAAGCTTACAAAACAATCGTGATTGATCCACAGGCGACATATCATCCCAACCCTGCCGCACAGAGCCCTCCCGCTCCCGCCCAAGCAACACATCCTCCACCACAACCTCACCGCCTACGACCTCACCACCCTCCTCACTCCCTCCATCCCCCTCAGCACCCCCCACAGCCATGCCACCGAGCCTCTGCATACTCAGCAACAGCTGCTTACGTCTTCCCTCATGCATGGGGCAATCCCATAAGAAGTGCGCAAGGGACTCATTGACATCATCATGACAACAGAAGCAGCGAGGGGACATGCCACTGACCAACTTGCTGCGGTACAACCGAAGGCGGTTGTTGCAGCTGAGCAACCTTCTCCGAAGCAGATTATAATGCGCATCATCAAGGGCTACCCATCTTGGGAACTCCTTAGTTCCAAAGACTTGTCTTAGGATGACTCGCAGGCCATCAGTAAGATCGCTGCCTGCCTCTCGCTTGTCCCACATCAGTTGCTGCACCATCTTGACGTCCTGCTGAAGGGCCCACTTGTCCACAGTCGAACACCAACCCTCGAGGTCCTTCTCTGAGCTATGTAGGAGCTCCTGAAGCCCTTGTTGTAGATCCATTGAGTCCCTGATAGCGCCTTCGGCCTCCGCAGTCCAGTCGGATTTGACTTGAGATGCGATGACAGGAAATCGCTTCTCCGGTAGAACACGCAGCCGTCCATAGAACTTCAGTTGCGCCGCCCGCAAACGCTCCGCACTCAAAGAGCGCGCCAGAAAGAGTGTAATCCACTTGCTTGTCTTAGGGCTGATGCCGAGAATCATCCTCATGGGGCGCAGCATTGCTGCCTCCAGCTTGGTGAGCTGCGATACGGGGGCACGCCAGACATCGAAGGCGTACTTCAGCTTGGCCCCCACAAGTTGATTCCAGCACATGAGACGATACCTAGCTTGTATCTCACCTGCACACCACAAAGAGTACCAACCTGCGGTGGCGACTTCAGTGACACGCGTAGCCCGCAGGGCCTGCTCCTTCCACTTCAGGTCGTCGGTGATAACCACTCCCAGGTACTTGTACTGACTGGTGACACAAAGCTTCTGGCCGCGAAACCACACCACGGGCTCACCTCGCTCCCTGATACTTGGTCGTTTCGCCTTGCTCGACGTGTAAATGGGCATGATTTCCGTCTTGCCGGGCTTCAAGTTGACTTCCAGCCGGTAATCTTCCGCGAACTTGGCCACAACATTGACCATCTTCTGGAGCTCGGTGCGACTGTGAGCGATGAGGGCCACGTCGTCCGCGTATAGAAGTGCCTTGATGTCGTTCAGCCGCTTCACATCCGTGATCTTGAGGGCACTCGCCAGCCGATCACACAGCTCATCCATAAAGACGTTGAAGAGTGTGGGAGAGAGAGGGGACCCCTGTTGGACGCCTACACCCTCCAGTACTTCGGGGGTGAGTGCTCCATCAACTAGCACTTGCGACGAAGTCTGCTCGTAGCACCTGCGTAGCGTGCGCCAGAACTTGCCCCTTACACCCAGCTTCCAGAGCCTCTCAAATAGGCCATCTCTCCAAACAGATGGGAAAGCCTTGCGTAGATCGACGAACAGGACATACGACTCCTGCTTCTGCTGCTGACGCCCCTTCAACCTCTGCCAAAGGGTAAAGACCTGATCCGTAGTGCGACGCCCCGGGCGGAAGCCTCCCTGCTCTGGACGTAGCTTATCCGGGCCATCCACGAAGAGCGTTAGACGAGTAGCTAATAAGGACAGATACAGCTTACCAAGGCAACTAATAATCGAGATATCCCTCCAGTTGTCAGGATCCGTAGGATCCCCACCCTTGGGGATATTGACGATGATTCCCTTGCCCCAAGCTTTTGGAGTCCTCTCGGCTTCTCGAATCCAGTTGAAGTACTGCGTTAAGTAGCCATTGATGTAGGCGCCGCCATACTTGAGCATCTCGTTCTTCACTTTGTCTTCGCCACAAGCTTTGTGGTTATTCAGGGCACGTTGCCTTGCAAGGACCTCCTCTTGCGTGAACGGCTTGTCCAGCTCTTCGCAAGTGTCTTCACCTACTTCGTGCTCCTTCATAGCCCGGGCCACCTCATCTCTGAAGCGATCGTTCCAGTGGAACTGCCGCTTAGCTTCGGCTTCCTCCCACTCCAGCGAGCCTGCTTCTGCACAGCACTCCACCACAACAGCCGCACTTGCCGGATTTTCCCGTGGCTTCACCGAATTTTTCCGAAATTCCTCCCACCGAGCGACCTTTTCCGGCAGCGTACACGCCAGTGAGCCATCCTCCCTTTGCACCGGCGCGGAGACCTTCGTTCTGCGTGCCCCGCCAAGCCGCTTCGCGAGTAGCCAAAAGCGCTTTGAGGATTGCTCGCGTTGACATTTGACCGCTTCTTCCTGCACTTGCTTGAAGGAGGCGGACTTCTTGGCCCGAGTTGCCTTCCGAATTTGCTTGCGGAGCCGTAGCCAATTCAGACGGGCTTCCGCATTCGATTCATCCCTCCTGTATGCTGCGTAGGCCTCCCGGCGCTGTTGAATGAGCTCCTTTAGCTCCCCGTCGAACCAATTGTTGGTGAAACGGGGTCGTATACATCTGGAGCCAAGGACCCGGTGCGCCGCCATTCGGAAGGACTGCGCCACTCGCTCGGTGACGTCATCTACCACCCGTTGGCTGTCGGCACCACCCGATAGGTCAAGCTCAGGCAGCTGATGCACTCCAAGCTTCTGTAGGCAATGCTGGAATACATCATCGAACTTGTCGCGTAGATAATCCAGCGCTTGCTTCGCAGCGTGATCATTACCCGAGACACCAGCACCAATAAGCTTATCAACACGAAAGGACCTGTAAGGTTTCGCAGCCCGCTTTGGCCGGCGCTGGCCGCTCCACGTCAGTTCGGCCCATACTGCCTTGTGGTCCGTATCAAGATCATCGTCGCATACTCCGAACTTTGCTCCAGATGCCAAGCCAGGCGACGCGCAGATGTAATCGAGGAGGTGCTTGCCTGTGCCCATGCCGCGCTGCTCACGCCGGGACCACCAGTAGGACCCTTCCGCTGGGCACGAGAAGCCGCTCAGATTTCGCAGGCCCGTAGCGACGAGGACAGCCGCGAGTCTCTTGCCGTTCTCCGAACGTACCGGTGCTCCCTTATCATCGACCTCCCCGTGCTGACCGACGATGCCCTCCTCTTTTCGGCTGCATGCCGGCCCGAGCTTCGCGTTGGCATCCGCCACCGTGACCACAAGACCTTTGGCTCCAAAAAAAGCTATAGCTGCCTGCCAGGCCGCAGACGCCTCTGACAACTCTTCTTCCTGCGTTTCCTGGGGAAAGTAGCCGTTGCCCACATAGATATCCTGACCGCCGGTAACACCCGAGGCGATACGCAGCCACACTTGCTGCCGGTGGTCGACGGGGGCTGACACCAGGTTGCAATACGGACCAAGGAAGTTAGCCACCGCGAATAGAACCCCACCCTTGCAGCGATTTTTCTCGCTGACCTCCGCAGGTTTTCCAAAAATCCGGAATCCATCCAGGCTGCATTTGGAAAGTTGCTTCTTGCCCATGCGGTGCTCCTGAGCCCCGATGACTAGCCAGCCCTCGTGCTTGTAGAATGATGCCCATTCCGCCGTGCCTACGTTGTCGTATCCCGTTTTACCCTGCCAGTTGTGACTCGCGACGAGTAGCTTGAAGCCGGTATCGAACTGCCTGGAGCGGTGCTTCTTGGCTCGTTTCCGGACCCGACGGCCGCGCTTGGCTTCCGCCCTCGTGCTGCCCCCCTCTGCAGGTGCTTGCGCAGGTTGGTCCCCCACTGCACTGGCCGCCGAATGCAGGGGCACCACATGCACATCAGCACACTCAGACACACACTTAGGTGCATCGGCAGCCAATTCCGAAGACACCACCTGCACATCATCGACACATTCTTCATGCAGAGGCAAACGCGATATCCCGTCGCAGCTTCCTCCTTCCGGACCGCCGCTTCCCCACGCAGATGGATGCGAATAAGCCTTCGGACACGTTCCCTGTCCCTGAACCTGCGCCCAAGGGCCACATTGACCCCTCTGCCGAAGAATTTGAGATGTTTGAGTTGCTGCAACGCCGTCTGCCTGCTGTCATCGTCCTCGTAGACCAGCTCCAGGTGACGAGACATTCGCTGGCCTTGCCACTCCATTACCGGGACCACCAGACCAAGACCGCTCATTTTGGAGGCGATCTCCTGTAGATTGGCGCGTTCTGAGAGCCCCCAGACAATCAGATTACGCCCGTCCTTGTCGTACCGATCTACCCGCCGGTACCGTCGAGGCGGCGGTGCCATCTGCCATATAGCGCCGCTCGCCTTATGTTGAAGCGCCGACCCGTGTGCCAGGTTTGGGGAGGAAGGATGAGGCGCAGCTAAGATAGCCTCTCCACGTGGTTCAGGAATTCCGTCATATATGCGAGCCCTCATCCTCCCATCCTGGGACATCGGGCCAGAGCCCGTCGAAGAGGCATTCCCACGGGGATTGTCCAGGTCTTCGGCGATTCTACCTTGTCCCATAAGGGCCACAGTGGTAGCTCCGTGCTTCGCGTATTTGTAATCCATTGAGAGTAGTAGACGGCCAATGTCGCTGGCCATCACCGCCGCGCCTCTTTACGCCGAGGAAAGCGCACGTCCATGCAAATAGCATCGGCGGTATCTGCAACACACACTACGCGCATTTCAGTCGGTGTCACTGGACGCTGCCGCGTCGCTTCGTGCCCTTCGGCGCCCGCCAGCACCCCCAGCGTCGCCAGAACCTGCCTCACGCACTACACACACTCTCCATCGCATCGCCAACGCCTCTACTCTCATGCCTTATGGACTTTCAGCTGCTCCTAACAATACACATCATGAGGTACGGGTGTCCCCGAGTGGAGCCAGATCGGACGGCGTGCCGCTGAAACTCCTTCCCCCACGTGGGTATAGAAGGCGCGAACCTAGCGGTACCTATAGGGTCTTACAGACAAGTATAGTAATCCCAGCCGAAGCTGCTCAGTTAGAAATGCAACGGTGGAGGGTGTGAATGCATGGGGCAAGGCACGGCAACGCAGCAATGCACTGGCAAGGCATTGGGACCGACTGAAGCCCCTCTCCAACGTGCGCTCATCATGTGTTCCAGTTAGGCAACCCCGAAGAAGCGAAGATAGGGAGGAGACAAAACCCAGATAGGATGAAGATAGGATTAACATGAAGCCGAAATGGAGCCGAGTTGGAACAGGTCAACTCAGCCCCATCTCGGCTCAATGTGAATCCTATCTTCAACCCATCTCGGCACTGTTTCCTCCGAATGCTCACCTCAACAAGATCACCAAACCGGAACTGGAAGCCCCCAGGCATTTACTCGGCAGGAAATTCGGCGAAAATGGGCTAACCAGGAAACCAGACCCAAACCAACAGCCAAGAAAAACGAGCCAACCAACAATCCAACAGACAACCCCACAACCTGCCTGGCCGAACCCCTACCGAGTAAATGCCCAGTTGAGAGTTGCGCATATCCCGGTGACCGCCCTCCCCAAGCGGTCACCTTCGTGGGGAGAGGCCCAACCACCTCCTCTTCCCATGGAGTGCCATCTTGTGCACCCCTCCAGAATAATAATAATAATAATAATAATAATAATAATAATAATAATAATAATAATAATAATAATAATAATAACCAAAAATAATAAATAAATAAATAAATAAAACCAAGGTCAAAACTTGCGGGAAAATTTTCGAAAATTTCTGAAAATCCTAAGTCCTCGGGAGCAAAAAATCATGGCAACGCAAATAGGCCCTTCGGAAAGTCAAAAACATCAATTTAGATTTATATATATATATATGTATATATATATAATGAATATGGCAAAGTTTGAAAAATGTTGCGCAAACAAGTAGGAATGTAAGTAGATTAATTCAAGTTGATCTATCGACCCGTATATAAATGTAGAAGCATTTTCCTTATCGTTTCGCGTATTCTCTTCCTTTTGCTTCATTCTGTTCCTCCTCTTCCTCCTCCTCCTCCTCTTCCTCCTCCTACCCTCCTCCTCCTCCTCTTTCGTCCTCCAACTCCATGTCTCCCTTTTCTTCGGCTTACCTGTCGGTTTGTCTGTCTGTCTTTCTGTCTCTGTCTGTGTCTCTGTCTGTGTGTGTGTGTGTGTGTCTCTCTCTCTCTCTCTCTCTATCTCTCTCTCTCTCTCTCTCCAGAAAAGTCTACCAGTCGATCAAGGAGGCGGCTAAGGCCGTGGACCGGCAGCCGCAGGCCGTGTGGCAGAGTCTCAAGAACGGGCACAAGAGCGGCGGGTATCGCTGGTGCTACCTCGACGATGACGAGGTGTGGGTGCCTCCAGAAGTGAGATAACTGGACAGCTCCTTGGCCATGGGCCAGTCCTTGTCGGCGTACCTGTGTGTTTCCTTGCCTATCTTTCCTTTTCTTTCCTTTTCGTTTTCTTTTCATTCATTCATTCAATCATCTTTCTTTCTTTCCAGTCCTTTTCTCATTTTTTTTCCTTGCCCTTCTCTTTCTCGGTCTTCTTGTAAAGGTTAATATGCACTTCCTGTGAGGTTGAGTAAAGAATCTGAGATTCACGTGTATGTATTGATATTAGTAGTAACTGTCCAGTTGTAACACCCAACGATTCCTCCCAATATGTTCCTCATAATACAATATTACCATTTACTGGTAACTAAGACTTTAATAACTTATGACTAAATGGGCCGGCCGAGTTAGCATAGCATGGCGACTGCTGTGCAACTCTTTCCTTTGACTTTTCTTGCGCTGGCTGTTCTCTTAGACTCCCCTCTGTGTCCAGCACTTGAGTTCAGTAAACTCGTGACGCTACTTTTTTTTTTTTTTTTTTTTTTTTTTTTTTTTTTTTTTTTTTTGTTTTTTTTTTTTTTTTGCTGCGTTAAGGTGCACACTATGTAGAGCACAACCTTCATCAGTCTGGGACCGTCTTCTTGGTTCTAAGTGGCGAAGTGTTCCGATTCGAACTTGAACGTTCTCAGCAATGAACAAAAACCTCCGCACTTGCTTCCCGTCTTAAACCGGCACTCGGGGCGTCCACCTCCTACCGGCTTGCGACTTCCAAACTCAAAGAATTTAACAATACTAAAACAATTCCCGCCAGTCCAACTGCCGACGTCACAAAAGATGTACCTGATAAGTACATACGAAGTACCAAAGAATGACTTTAATGATTATACTTTACCCAACAGTAACGGATGACTAAAACGATTGGTAGGTATTAATAACAGAACAATAACTGGACCCACTTAATGGGGGCAGATATACCCGGTCCATTAAGGTGGATTGGCATTAGTTATTCTGATAGGGGATCTACAATGGGCAAAGTTGTTTTTATCTGTTCTGTTATAAAAGAATATATTTATTGATGCCTATCCTTTTACTAAACCAAATAATAACAACTTCGCCAATAACCCAATCTTCTTGAGCTTATACAAGCAAGGATCAAAGATGGTGGGAAAATGTGGGAGACTAGCGAAGCCAAAACAACCAATGCAAACAGGAACCAGTTCCCGTTGTCCAGCCTAACGATAATATAATCCGGGCTAAAAATTGTAACTGTCCTTTTTAGTAATATTATGGCTGCCTGTCTACAATGGGATTACTGTTGGGAAGAGCTTCGTAATATGTCCTGCTTAATACCCGGTATTATTAAAGTAGCCCATATTTACCTATCTGCGCCTACAATCCTCCCTCCCCGGTTTATCCGATAACCCCCATGGAATAGGAGTAGAGAGGTAGATATGGACGGAAGGAATATGTTGGCTATCGAGAATTGGCCTCGAAATGGAAGTCTTCTTTTCCTTCTAGGAATCAGATAGGCGATTGAAGGAAAGAAGTGTAACTCTAGGCGTTACTCCGAAAGATTTGGATTTCGGAAAGATAAGCGAAATTCGAATTTGATTTTTGGTTTAGTTCTCAAATTTAAATTTTGAATTTCGCTCTACACTTCCCCCCCCTTGATGACCCTTGTCATACAAATGTGAGGAGTAACTTCGTGTGTTCTGGCTCTTCCCGAATTGGCAGGGCTTGGGGTCTGAAGTAAAGTCGCATCTTTGCTGACTCAACCTCACTTCGTACCCTTATCAACACTCCTTTGGATTCCCGCTGGGTGGGACGGAGGTCAGACATGGTCAGGTTGTGATAAGGCCTTCATCCCAGCTGCCCTAATTGGAAAGGTTGGGATGAATGTCTTCCCCAAGTGAACGCCAGGACGGAGATGCATTTGGTCCAACAGTAGTCTGGCGGGTATACTGCTGGTGCAAGCTCTCACAGCGCGCCTCGGACTTGACCGTGTGGCAACATCTTCACCCCATCTGCCCTAATTGGAAAGGTTGGGATGAATGTGTTCTCCAAGTGAACTCCGCAAATTGGTCGGGTTCTCTGGCTGGGAGACCATAAGACTCTGGAATGGGTCGTACGTTAGATACTTCACCCAATCTGACCCACGGACGGGAAGAACAGGTGAGATATCTTCAGTATGCTTCCCGAATCCCTGTTATAGGACAGAGGTGTCGGAGCGCGATCCCCAGATCTATGAGCAGATTCATTAGCGCTTAGGTGGATAATGAACTTGCTCGTAGATCGTCCATTTGTTGGAATGAACGGGCGCTTTGCCAGTCTAGATGTTTGTTTCATTTTTGGTGTCATTGGTGGACTTTTTTTTGTATAGATATATACAATTGAATCGAGCCAGCTGGAAGTTATTGTCAGAAGTGTCTATGGAGATATATACAACCCCTTTTGGAGGGTCTCAAAACTCGTCATTCTCGTCCGCTTCCACATATCGGGTGAAATTGTCCTCAGTGCTGGACTGGGAGGGAGAGCGGCCGCGAGGACGTTCCTCGATTTGGTCGAGGGGAGGATCGTCACGCTCGTGATTGAGTTGGATCCGAATCATCTTCCGTTCGTCGTCGGAGAGCTCGAACGGTCGGATAGATAATTGCGGTGGTTTATACTCAGGGTATAGTTGTCGTATAATGGCCCCGAGTTTATATTCGTACCCTTGTTCCCATCGGGGGTAACAATGTCGAGAGTGATATCGATATATATAATCCAACGGCGTTGTTGCCTGGTGCCATTGGAACTCCACGTCTTGTACTGCGCCATCCCATTCTGGACGGGCGTGGTGACGGAAGTGTCTGGCCCATCTCTCCGCCCAATGGTTGGAGGCGTCGAGGGTCGGTAGGTCTTGGATCGCCATCACTGGGCACGACATTAGGTAGGTACACATGGCCGTTCCGGAACAAACTATAGCGAACGGCTATGAGCCATGTTGCCATGTGTTCTTGGCGAAAACGGATGTAATGTCTTCGCCGCAGCCGTGCCGCTCCCTGGAATCGGGCGGGAGTCATAGGGGGCCGGGGACGATAGTAACTCCGCCCAGGTAGGAGGGCAAAGGTTAGGTATGTATATGGGGATATATCTTGATAAGGTGAGGAGAGACGGTTATGCTCCTCGTGGGGTAGGCCGAGAGCCTCCAGGAATCGGCGCAACTCGTCCCCGACCATTATCAAGCGAGGTGGCCCTTTCTTAGGTGATAGGCCCGGTATGCTTTTACTTCCTCCGGAAGGGGTACACCCGCTTCCTCCAGGAGGTAGTAGTAGCAATTGATGTCCATTTGTGGCCATCGGAGCCTTCGGAGCTCATAGGGTTCCAAGAGATGTTTGGGCTGCGCGTTTATGCCATAGAATCGGAGCACACACGCCCTTTGTTGGTCAGACAAGCTAGTCCAGCCCATTATGGAACGAGTTAACGCCCACTCCGCCTCGGTTAGCGTTGTAGGGGCATTCGAGCCGCAGGCGGCGCTCCGCGTCCGTGATATCCGGGTATGGAGGGTATATGCGGTGTATTCGGCGCGATGCGGGGTCAAATGCGTATCGAACGGGCCTAGAGAGCTCTTCGCGTTCAACCGCTATTTGATGAAGGTGCGGATCCACCCCCCGTAGCATATTGTGCTCCGAAATTCGATAGGGCATCATCAATCGGTTGATGTTATCGTAGTTGACCCTATGGGGCGGGCTGGAAGGAGGAGCTTTGGGTTTCCCTTCCTTGGTTTCCCATCGAACGAGTCGGTAAGTGTTCGACCGTACCCATTTGCCCCCGTGACAATATACAGGTCGGTCGATCGGGCCGTATACGTACGGGAGGTCGTCAGTTTTGTGGAAGTATGCCACAAACTCCTCGTTCCTGCCCCAATGTCGGGGTTCTTCGGGCGGTGGACAGCGGTGGTGCTGATATTCCAAATCGGTTACCGCAGGAACGGGTTTTGACTCCTCAACCGGGTTCAACCCGTCGCTGTATTTGTCAGGTACGGTTTTGTCTTGGCTGCCGAATCGTCGCCAATAGTGGCGGCGGGCCTTTATGCGTCGCTTTGCTCGGTTGCGCGCCAACACATCAGGATCACTATCTTCCCCTGTTTCGTATGCGGTGTCCGATTGGTCGAACTCGTCCTGCATACGCCATGGTTCGTCGTCTTCCTCTGGTAGGGCGGTTATACCCTCCGGGTCGACATCCTCGTCCGTTGGTGGAGAGGGAGGTGTGTTCGCAGTACTAGCCAGTGCTGCTACTTCCTTCGAACTCATGCGGGCATACTGGGCCTCGGTAGGCGAAAGATTGTGTGTGTTGCTGGGTGGGCTATTGGACGCGCTTGTGCTCGGGTGGGGTTGGGTAAGGCCCTCCGGAAAGTCTCCGGCCCCCTCATCTTCCGAGTGCGTTGCTTTGTGTCGTTTGTGCGGTGGGTTGGTGAACCTGGGGCTCTCCGACATAGGCAATTGGGACCCAGGCGGTTGTTTGGCCTCCGGCGGCACCCCTGCTATCGGCTGGCCTTCCTGCCGTTGTTCCGATGCTTTCCCCCTATCGACCGCGATGGCTTGCATGAGCAAATGGACCACCACGATAACGCACACTGACGCCACGCACACTGACGCCACGCACGCTAATAGGAACGCTAGATATAGCTCCAGGGCTTTTTCCATGCCTACAGGAGACATACTCATAAGTTATTTTAGGAATTGTTGAGCCAAGATTTGAGTAAAGTAAGTGTGTTTGTCGTGTGGATTTGGATGTTTGTCGTCTTTGCACACTTGCTTACTTATGTACTTGTCAACAGGGGGATTTGGGCGCGACATGAGCCCTTGGGTCCCTTCGCCTGTCCGTACTTGTTGCCTCGGGATTATATAGGAATCGGGCTGTTTCGGAATAGGGACACTTAAGTGCATAAATGGAGTATATATGCTTATGGCTCGTGGTATGTTTCAACCTTCCACCCAAACAACAGGATTGAGGGGGCTTGACATAAATGACATGACATTCTGTGGGGAATAATCTATCACACCCTACACATGTCAGAGCCGCGAGAGGCGGAATGACAACTCGAGAGGAGGCGAGTGTGATGTGCAATGGCTAGGTTGAGCTAGCCTGAAATTATTCCAACCCATGGCGGCAACACCAACTACCGACCCGTCAAGATACCTTCAGGGCCGTCATTTTCCCCGTTTGTCACATCAAGTTAGGTCCTATCCCTTCTCTCCCGTAGAAGAGCAGACCTAGGTAGTATTTGAGATAAGATAGAGATATCGGCGGGTGTGTCCCTAGTGTAGGAGTGGCTAGGTTTCCGCGTGGTGCGGTTGTGCCCGGTACCTCTATACTACCCGAATTCGTATGCATTTCATCGATCATCACCTCGACTACTTTCGACCCTGTTTGGATTTAGCCGCTTGGCCAAGCCTACCAGGTTTGTATTTACCCGGTGCTGGTGCCCCTATGAGATCGGTGGAGATGCCTTCCGCGGCTATCTCGTCCCATACCCTGATTGGGATTCGGCCGTGTTGGGATGGAAGTAGAGTGTGTAGGTAGGAGAGTGATTTTTTGTCTGAAAATTTCTGCAAAATTGGAATTAGCGAAAATTGACAACTGAATCGTCCTTGTGACGTCACCTTTGCTCCTTATTGCTTGGCCTATATTGCCACTGACTAGCCTCCCTACCCCCTGCAAATTTGCTGCAATAGGAGGGTTGAGTATGAGCTAGTTTGCACAAACAGACTCTGTTGCACAGCACTCGTTTTCTGTTTTTCTGTCTGTTTTTGTTTGCTCTTAATTGGTCTGCACCCTATGGATGCTTGGAAGTGAGCAATAAATGACAGAACGAGTGTGTGTTGTCGATAGGAGACACAATTGGGTGTCTGTAAAGTCTGAAATAGGATGGTAGATAGAGAGTAAGACGTGGTTTGTAGGTGTGTGTACAGGGTTCGTTACTGTTAGTATACGTTTGACCCCTTATCACCCAACCATCCTATCTCTCTTTGTTCTTTGGTGTCCTCACACTCTGTTTACAAATGGATGTAATGTGTGTGTGGAGGAGATAGTGGATGGGTATGTATAGGTGTCAACAGAGATTAAGACTTGTTTGTTCGTTTGCCACACGTTCTAGCCTTAGGAATGGCAGAAAATGAGCAATATAGGTACAGAACCGACACGTCTACCCCTCTCTGTCTCTCTGTCTCGTTTCTTGTGCAATGAATCCTCTTTCCTTGCTTATTCTTGCCCAGAAAATGGTGCGGCGAGCTGTCAAAATTTAGCGTAAAAGAAAAACAGGTATGGGACTCCACTTTTATCGGTTCTGTTATAAAAGAATATATTTATTTATGCCTATCCTTTTACTAAACCAAATAATAACAACTTCGCCAATAACCCAGTCTTCTTGAGCTTATACAAGCAAGGATCAAAGATGGTGGGAAAATGTGGGAGACTAGCGAAGCCAAAACAACCAAGGCAAACAGCAACCAGTTCCCGTTGTCCGGCCTAACGATAATATAATCTGGGCTAAAAAGGGTAACGGTCCTTTTTAGTAATACTATCGCTGCCTGTCTACAATGAGATTACTGTTGGGAAGAGCTTCGTAATATGTCCGGCTTAATACCCGGTATTATTAAAGTAGCCCATATTTACCTATCTGCGCCTACATTGTTAATATAGTATTCAAGTTAGTCATATCGGCCTATACATGTTTACATAGGTATTAATAGTTCTGGTTCTGGTGCCGCCGCTGTGCAGTCAGTTCCTTCATAGGACTGATCATTGCTTTACCTTTTATACTCAGCTGTATTTCCTTTATTTAAGTTTAGGCGGGTAGTTAGTTTAATTTGATTAAGCCCGTGTCTGGTTCAGTTTCCTTCTGTCTTAGATGATAAAGACGAAGTGTGTCTACAGAGTGGGAACCCTCCCCCGGCAACCTGGTAAAGTTACAACGGGTTATGGAGCCTTGGTGGTGCTTCGTTTGCGTGGGCTCGGAGCTGGAGCTATGCTTCAAGCCGCAGTGTGCAAACCGCAATAGGGGGAGGTAAAGTCTTGGCATGGAATCGGCGTGTGGATGTTCTTTGGCTACCGTGATGATGGCGGCAAAAATCCAGCAGTGCGGCTAGGCTGGGGAACATTTTCGCTTTGAGACACTGTGATCAGACTCTTAGTTCCTCGGACCGAGCATTCGTCAGATTCTTTAGTTGCTTGGGGTTGAGAACCCAGTGGCGTCGACAAAAGAATTTTGAAACGTTGTTTGGCATCTCACCGAAGCAGGTGACATGCAAAGTGGTGGTGAGAGAGTGACAGGAGGGACCCAGCCAAAAGTGGGCGCAGTCGCCAAAAGGTGGGCTCATTCCTCAGAAGTCCTGCACAACAAAGAACCTGTAGGTTACTCATCACAAATGTGGGCGGCACATGGTCTTTGTTTTGTATATGTTCAACTCCTGCTCCTTTCTTTGTAACCCTGCTGTTGGTGATCGGTTCTTGGCTGCAGACAGGCTAAAAAAATCGTGGGTGAGATCTTTACAGATTTTCAATTTTTTTCTGCACTTTCTGCACAAAATGTTTTTATTAAATAGTCTCTTTGATTTCCTTCACTTTCTGTACTTGTACCGGCGTTGTATTTTAATAAAAAAATTTCTGAGTGAGGGCCTTACGCCCTACTTTTGCTGATTTTGGCAGGTTTGTTTGCAGGCTTAAGGTTACCTTTTGTAAAAAAATTTGTACATTTAATTATAAGCATACATAGAAAGATATTAATAAGAATTTATTGAAGAGCATACAGAGAACATATGAAAACTGACTCTGATTTTTTGTCATCACAAGCCACCATTTTTTGAGGTGGCAGGGTGGCCAGTTTTTCCTGGTCAGGGTGGCGCAAATTAATTGGGAAAAAGTGGTGGGAGACGGGAAATCGATTGGTTTGAAGTCAGTTTTTACTATTTTTCACTGATTCTTTCATTAAATTAATTGTTTTTACTTATATTTTTGAAATGTACAATTTTCATATAATAAAGTTTAACGGATCTATGTTTATTATGCTTACGACCACTCGCCCATAGGAGAACCTACATATGCGACAAGGAAGAAACTTTGAGTGGTGCTTGTCGTTATGTGTGGCATGTTGGCTACACTAGCAAGAGGTGTGGCAGCCCCTCATCAAGGGCGACACCTGAGAACATGTAAAATGTTTAAGGGAAAATAAGGGAGTGCATGCTGGCACAAATGACTTGTTCGTTTGCCATGTTGGGCAAAAAGTTGTTGACAAATTTACCGGTGGTCCCGGACATTTTTTTCCATAAGTTGGATGGCAGCAGGTGGTGCTGTTCGCTGTTTTTCGTTCCTGGCGTGATCTGTGGTGTGTGCTCCAGCAGTTGGAGCTGGGCAGCAGTTTAGGAACATCGTATGCCTCGTTTTCTACGGTTTTCGGGCAGTGGTTAAGGACATTTAAAGGACTTAGTTGGTCATGGTTGGACTTTGGGAAGTGAAGGAGGAAAATGTTGTTGTTTATGGCCATTGTGTTGAGTTTTAGACGGTGACGTTCAGTATTATTATTTGCAAAGGTGTTGGCCAGGTGGTATGTATGTTTTAGTGAGCAGCCTTCGTTTTTGGGCGACGGTTGGACGTTGAGTTTTCCTTGTTGCTGTCGGACAGTGGCATGGGACGTTAAGCTATGAAGACTGGTTATTAAGCAGGGGGGAGTGTGGAAAATTTGTTCCTTTTCTTTTGTTTGTGTTTCGACGTGGCTCTTGTGTAGTCTGGGAAGCAGGAGGGCGGCTAGTCGTCGTTTGTTGTTGTAGCAGTGGGGACGTAGGGGGGAGACCGTCATAAGACATGGAAATTGTTTTTGTTTTTTGTTCCTTTTGGGACGGGACAGTTTTTGCTCTTTCCTCTCTTCTCTCCTCTCTCTCTCTCTCTCTCTGACTTGCTAGCGTAGGGCAAGGACCCTTGGACCCTGTTTTCATTATATTGCTCAGTTCATTTTTCTTTCCTCTTACATTATGGGATAAGAAGTTAGGGGAGATATATGTTTGTGTGAGATCATACTTATATGTCTGGTTTGGTTTCAACTTGGCTAACTGCGATTGTCGATTGCATTTATGTCCTAGTTGTTGATGTGAACATGGTGTGTGTTATTTCTATGTTTGGTGGAGGAGACATACTCAATACGTGAAGTTTGTTTGTTGTGCTTCTGTGTTGCTATATTGCCGAACTCCACTGGAGTAGGATAGCTCACTTGCTCATTTCGTTATATTTCCTACTAATTTGTTCGTTGTGCTTGTCAGCATCTCGTGGTTGTGTTCGTGACACTGTTGAACATACATTAATGTATTTGACGTTGACATATACATATATGTATCTTCATATTGCGTGTTGGTCATTTTCCGTGCGAATGGTATGGATTGCTCATGTATGCGATATTAACAGTGATGTTGATGTGCTTATTGCTTAACGTTGTGTTTAAGGTGTTGCTGTTTGAATTGTGACAATATTTTATTAATTAACTTGTTTGACTGTTGTCTGGCTTTATGATATTTACTATGTTGGCTCATATCGGCCGCTATTCCTAAATAGGGGAGCAATGTACAAAGTTGTTAATATAGTATTTAGTCACATCGGCCTACACATGTTTTACATAAGTATTAATAGTTCTGGTTCTGGTGCCGCCGCCGGGCAGTCAGTTCCTTCATAGGACTGATCATTGCTTTACCTTTTATACTCAGCTGTATTTCCTTTATTTAAATTTAGGCGGGTAGTTAGTTTAATTTGATTGAGCCCGTGTCTGGTTCAGTTTCTTTCTGTCTTAATAAAGACGAAGTGTGTCTACAGAATGGGAACCCCTCGCCCGGCAACCTGGTAAAGTTACAACGATCTAACCGCATAACCAGGTTAAATACATGGATATACTCATTGGGAAAGTTAATTAGATCCTAGTCCACTACAGCATAACCGTATAGTCACGGTAGCTTCACTCTCCTAGTATGTACTTAATACTTAGTCATTATTCCTGTATTATCATATTTTCTGGTACTGGTGGCGAATTGCCTTTATGTTCATATATTACCAATTTGGTGAGGTTGGTTTCCTTTTTGGTTCTTTTGAATCTCAGTGAAGTCTCAGTAAAATGGTGGTAGACAACTGGGATCCCGGAGCCTCCGGTTCACAGGCTAGTTTCCCTACCCGGACCTTCATTTTCCCAACGGGTTATGAGCCTTGATAGTGCGTCAGTAGTATAGGGTCGCACTTCGGCACACTTTTTCACGACATACCCCGCCCCGCCACAGGGACACACCCCGGCCGGCCCGGACTGGACAAAATGGCAACGGACGGGAAAAAGTGGAAACAAATCATAAAAATGACACGTAGTCTTTCTCAACATTGAACACAGTCACAGCTGTCAATTTGCGAAAAAAGAAATATAACGGGTTTTGCGATTTTTTCTTGACTTTTTTTGTTAATGTTTCTGTTAGGTTGAAAGAATGAAATAGAATTGAACAGCCGTACTTCGATGCGTCTGAGCGGCGATTTTTGACGCGCTAGCGCACGCGTTTTTAGCTCTGTCGTTCGTTTTTGTTGTTTCTGACGCACAAACGCAAAAACGCACAAAACCACAAACGCACAAAACCACTAACATAATGTCCATTAATCTTATTCCAAATAACATAAAAGATAAAGAAATGTGGAAAGAACAGTATAGAGCAAATAGATGCGGACCTAAAAAACTAAACGAAATGAAAATAAAGCAAGAAAAAGAGATAGAGAAAGATGAGATGATAATCGAGATTATGAAGAAAGAGTTGGAAAAAAAGAAAGAGAGACTAGATGCGTTGAATGAGTTGATATTCGAAAGAGAGAGGGAGAGAGATGATATCGAAGAAGACTTAATGGAGGATAGAAGAAAGAAGATGAAAAAGAGAAAGATTGAAGGTGAGATGAAATTGATGAAACAATGGAGGAGAGAGAATAGAGGAATGTTGAAAGCGGTAGAAATAGCAACAATGGAAAGAAGAATTGAAAATGGAACGACGTTTGCTGAGGCGTGTGTGATGATGAAGAGAATTGATGAAATAAGTGAAAAGGTGGGAGAGGGAGATCGGAACATGAACAGGGCGTACAGGGAATAAACCATTTTTATATTATGTCCTGGGCAAGACATTAAACTACCCCTACATAAACACATATTGTCCCTCTGTGTGTTTATGTAGGTTGATTGAATGGCTGAACTTTTTGATGGCTTTCGCGGTCTTGGGCTCGTCGGAGGAAAGAAGGGAGCTAAGAAGGGTGGAAACAAAAAGGGTGCTGTGAGGTCTCCACAGAAAGTTGTCAACCAAGGAAGAGCTTTCGTATCTTTCAAGAACAATGACCCGCTGAAAGCTTATATCACAGTTGAGCGTCCTGGCGATGATGTTAAGAATATAAGCACTTACGAAGCAGTCTTGAAAACATTTCAGAATCCAACCAGGAGCCGCGAATGGCGTGCTGTCCTTTTTTTCGATGGAACCTACGAAGTAATTCTCTCTAATGCTAATGCTTACGAAATTCCAAAGAAGGAAGGCAAGAGGGTAAAAGCAAACTTGGATGCGGTATGGGTTGGTGAAGAAAATCTCGCAACATTTTTTGCTTCTGAAGCAGAAGAGCATGAGGATGAGGAAGGAGACGAGGAAGATGAGTAAAAAAAATTTAAAAAAAATCTTAATAATTTTTTCATTTTTAAACTAGTTTGACTTAGCTTCCGGTATTCAATAGTAACTTATAAATCCATTATCTCTTTTTTCTTTTTAATCCTGGCACTACTACGAATGTTTTCCGGTTTTATGTCTAATGACTTTAATAAGTGGCCGGTCTTTTTTTGTTTAGTTACTTCTTTAACTTTGTCTGCTAGTTGAGGTTTAACTTCTTCCGGTTCTTGTTTGTTCATTTTGGACTTTAATAATTGTTGAGGACTAATTAATTCGTGGTCGCCAAGTATTAACTTGAAACCTTTCCGGCCTTTAACTGTATATACTTTCTTTGAATACTGAACATCACCCTTAGAAAAAACCGTTCTTTCTAGTTCTTTTCTAACGGTTGATCCATTAGGAAATTTATTAATAAGACCAGCCCTGTATATTTCTTGATCGTTTTTCTTTTTGCCCTCATAGACTTCCATAGGTGTGGCATTAATTGTATTATGATATGTATTGTTATAATTATCAACAATTTCATAAATGTAAGGAACCCAAACAAAATCGTCATTAACTTCCCACATAAAATTTAAATCATTTCTTATTGTTCTAATAAATCTATCTACAATACCCATAGTTCGGTGGTCACCAACTTCGTTTGTAGTATGTTGAATTCCATTCTCTTTGAAGTATTCAGCAACTTGACCTTTATATTCACTGCCGTTGTCGGACGTAATCCTTTTAGGTTTAGGCATTTTTTTTAATCCTTCCAATACTTCTCCTGTTGTTTTGTTTTTTATTGGTTCAATCCAACCACGACGAGAATAAACATCAATCATCACTAAACCAAAATTGTAGTTTTTGTTTCCTTTCTTAGTAGCTATTTTAGACATATCCATAAGGTCAATAAACACTTGGCTTCTTAATGGTTCTGGCTCAGGGGCTAGTATAGTATTCCATTTTTTAGAGTTCTTAGATTGATGGTGTATTTCAGAAGCCTCTTCAATTTTCTGTTTTTCAAGTTCTTCCTTATCTTGCGGAGACTCCGCCTCCGTTTCAGTATTTCGCGGATTGCTGTGTTTGTGGTCCATTGTAGGGGCACCCTACGACCCGAATTTTTTTTGGTGAAGCTTTTTTTAAAAAAAGGTTCATATATATTAGAACTTTAAAAATATCTTAGATGTATCATTGTTTTCTTTTTTTGGTTTATCGAGTTGTTGATTATAAACATTGACACTAACACGGCTTGTCTTCTTTCCTCCTTTCTTAGGCTGTTCCTCTTCCTCACTTTCGCTTTCGTCCTCACTCTCTTCTTCCACTTTCTTTTTTACCACTTTCTTCACCTTCTTCTGTTTGGCTTTAAGTTTCATACCCGCAACCCGTTGTGCGACTATATCAACAAAGTCGTGTTCAACCTCTTCATCCGAGCTGCTTTCCTCACTTATCTCACCGTCCCGCCCATCAATCATATCCTTAGCCAACTGTTTCTTAGACACATGGTCCATCTTTTCGTCTTCGTTCATTTCTTTCACATTCTTAGCCTCTTCCTCCGCTAGTAATTCCCTCGCCCTCTCAATTTTCCTCTGCTTAGCCTTTTCCTTTCGCCTCGCATTGGCGATTTTAAGATTTTCTACCGAAGATTTACCCTGCATACTTGTTTGCTATGGGTTGGTATATTTTCCTAAATATAATATTTTAATTAAGATAATATATACAATGGGTAGTCAATATAAATCGCTCTTAGGCTTGTCTGAAATTGCGGTGGATTCACTAGATATAGCCAACCTTGATTTAACGAACACAAACATAGTGGGCTTATACACAGATAGGGTGCCAGAAGATGCTGACCCCGTAAATCTGTATTATACTGACGGACGATTTGATGCGAGGTTAGCTTTAAAATCAACGACGGACTTAAAAGAAGGCACTAATCTATACTATACTGATGGTAGGTTTGACGCGCGACTAACCGCTAAATCAACCACTAACCTAGCCGAAGGCACTAATTTATATTATACTAATGCTAGGTTTGACACTCAATTAGCAACAAAGAGCACAACCAACTTAACCGAAGGAACTAACTTATACTACACCACAGCAAGGGTTAATACAGATTTTGACACAAGGATAGCAACTAAATCAATAGATGCTTTAAGTGATGTAGTCATAACAGGCACCCCCGCCGATAACCAACTGCTCATTTATAGCACAGGACAATGGAGAAATGTTGCTTCTCCGTTTCTCAGATTGGATGGAACTGCGAATATGACGGGCGGATTAAATATGGGAGGATTTAACATAACAAACGTAAATCTTGTTGATGGCATTGATGTTTCGGCTCTTGACACCGCAGTCGTTAAATTAACAGGAGACCAAACAATAACAGGAAACAAAATATTTACTACTTATTTGGGTGTAAAAGACTCAAATCCATTAAACACTGGTAAGTTATTCTTCAACTATAATAATAATATGGGTTCTATTTATTCGTCGGAGGTAGGTGGAGCAACGGGATATCCACTAAGCATTGTTGGTTCTTCCATACTTCTTGCTTCTACAACGGGGAGTGGAATAACATTGACTGGCAATGTTTTAAATTTTAGTGGCACAACAGCAATCAGCGGACTTCCAGCACCATTCTATGACACCGATGCTTCAGCGAAAGCATATACCGATACAAAATTAGCAAAAGACGGCACAACGGCTATGACGGGCAGTTTAAATATGGGTGGGTTTGCGATTACAAATGTCGGTAATGTTGATGGTATTGATGTTTCTGCTCTTGATACTTCGGTGGTTAAACTAACAGGAGACCAAACTATAGGAGGAATAAAAACATTTAGCAATATAATAAATGCGAGTGCGGGTATTGATATGAAAAGCCAAAGCATAACAAATGTGAATTTGGTTGATGGCGTGGACGTTTCTACTCTTGACACTTCTGTCGTTAAACTAACAGGAGACCAAACCATAGCGGGGAATAAAAAATTTACATCAGTTTTAGAAGTAAGTGGTTCGTAATCCTACTACATTTGACGGCATCGGCATAGCATTTGATACAAAAATAGGAATGATTGCGGCACAAAAGACAGCAACAGCGACTTGGTATCCGATACAAATAACTGGTTCGTATGTAGAGTTATATTCAGGTAATACTTTAATTATAACCGCAACTGGCACTACACTATCTTTGAATAACAACAAAATAACAAACTTAGCCACACCATCAGCAACAACGGACGGAGCGACAAAGGGGTATGCGGACACATTGGACGGGCAAAATGTAAAACTAACAGGAGACCAAACCATAACAGGAATTAAGATATTTAATGGAACAAGAAATGATGTAAGAGCACTGAATTTGTTAAGCCAAGCCGATTTTAATAATGTGGTATCATTAATGGTGGAAATATAACATATAATAGGGCGAGGATATTAAACCAAAATGGAGGTGATATATTCTTTTCACAGACATCAGGAGATTATCAGTATTTCTTATTTACTTTAAATACTGCTACAAGTGGAACCGCGAACCAACGAGGTTATGTATTTACGAATGTAGCGTCTGATGTAAAAGGGGCGGGACTTTATATTTCAAAACTTTTGGACAATAAAAGTGCTTCGTCTGACATTGTCCGTTTTAACAATGCTGGCGGTATGCGGTTTTATGGTGCCTTAGATATGAACTCAAACAATATAACAAATGGAGGAACAATAACGGGAACTACATTAACGGCAACTGCTGGTATGACTACAACAACATTAACGGCAAGCGATAAAATAACAACAGCATCAGGCAAACCAATAATCATAGCCAATACAACAAAGGGAATAGGAACAACAGCGGGTTTAGAAATATATGGAACTTATAATAATAACACAACTGGAGCACATATACAAGCGATTACAACAGAAGATATATATCCCACTTTTCAACTAACTAATTTAAGTCATAATAACATAAATATGACTTTTGATGCGTATTTAGATGCTGGTGGATGGAAATCAAGTTATGCGAGTTCTAATTTTCTAATTAGTAAATGGAATAATAAACTTAGATTTTTGTATGATAGCGGGAAAAATGTGGGGGTTGCTGTTCCTTGGTCTCTCGCTCTGGAACTTGACACATCGGGCTTATTAACAACAAAGGCGATTACAGCGAGCGGATTAATAACAGCAAATGCGGGAATATCAACAACAACCGCAACCGCAAGTGGATTAATAACGGCAAACGCGGGGATTACATATACTGGCACACTAACATCAGCAACAAATGTCAGTGGAGCGAAAATAGGAGTTCAGGGACAAACAGACGGAACAAACGCAAAAGGAATATTTCTATGGGATACAACCAATACAAGTTGGGGGATTTATGCAGCATCTGGCGGAGGTGGAAACACTAGAAGTTTGGCAAATGGTTTAGCCGTTTCAGGAAATGATTTTAGTTCGTATAGTTTTCGGTTTAGGGTTGCTAATGATTCTACAATGGGTTTTGTGTGGGAAAATTCAGCAGAGCAATTGTTAATGTCATTAAACGGGGCAAACGGGACTTTATGGACAAAAGGATTGATTACGGCAAATGCGGGAATTACATATTCTGGGGTACTAACAACGGCATCGGCAACAACTAATGGGCAAAAATAGCAATTCAAGGACAAACAGACGGGGGTAGTAGCCGCGGAATATTTGTATGGGATGCTACTGATCCAGCGTGGGGGATTTATATGTCTCAGTCTGGGACAAATAAAGCATTAAGTGGAACAGGAACAGCACCAGCAGGAGGAGGAGGAGGATTAACTTCTTATGTTATTAGATTTAGAGTGAATAATTCTTCAACGAGTGGGTTCATATGGGAGAATAGTTCAAATACTGCTTTAATGTCATTAAGAGCGAGCGATGGGCAATTATGGGTATTGGCTAGTCCTATCGTATATTCAGATAGACGAAAAAAAGAAGACATAAAAGAGTGCTTAGGCTTAGATTTTATTAATAAGTTAAATCCAGTTTGCTATCGTATGATTGACGACAACAAGAAATGTAGGACTGGCTTAATAGCACAGGAATTAGAAGAAATACTAACAGAAATGAATATGCTAGATTTTGGCGGTTTTATAAAAGAAACAATTATGGTTCCCTGTCCAAAGCAAAGAAAAGAATACGAATTGAAAGGTGTGAGTGTTAATCCAGAAGATGTTAAATGTATTGATAGTGGTGATGTCGGTTATGATATAGGTTATTCTGAGTTTATCGCCCCGTTAATTAAAGCCGTTCAACAATTATCGGAAAAGGTAGATACATCTATTGATGTAATCAATAATTTAGAAAAAGAAAATAAAACTTTACTTAATATATTACAAGACCAAGCAAACCAACTAGCAGAAATCCGAGCAGTCGTTTTTTCTAATGCCCCCTAGATTACATCCACCACCGCCAGTCATTGAAATAGACGGCGAACTAACACCAGAGTTGAAGAACCGTGTTTTGGATATTTCGTTGAAGAATGAAGAAAAAAAAGTAGAGCACGAATTGGAAGACAACTGGAATTGTTGTTGTATAAAAAACAGACCAACTGACAGCCGACTTATTAAGTATCTGTTTCAAATGGGTATCATTATCGCCATTATAACCCTTTGTATCGTGAGGTTGTCTGAAAAGAACATTCCGTGCAAGACTGCTAACACTTATGTAGGCATTTTAACACTACTTATCGGCATTTGCCTTCCATCACCTTCTAGTTCAAAGAAATGAACACTCGTATAAATAGATTTTATACCAAGAAGCATCACCAGCACAGATTAGCGGAATAGCTTCATCAAAACTAACACACCAGTCCGACATCGGCTTATACACACATCCCTTTTGGATACAATAAAGACAACTTTCATTTTTTTTATCGCTGACCCGCGAATAGAAATCACAGGCAGTCCGAGCGGAAATATTAATTAATAAAAAGTTTATGAGTAGTAATATAGAGGGCATCATGACGGACTATAAATATCAGCGGATTATTTTTCTAAGTAATGATTTTGTTGGCGGTAGCAAGACATTCAACAAGACCATTCAAATGAACTTTACGCCGACTAGAATGAATGTTAAGTATATACACTATATGAATGATATGACTGAAACGAAAACAAAAATTATTCATATGGATCGCATTGGAATTATCGGCACATTCGCGGACAGCAACACGGCGAACATTTCCAATCTTAGCTACAACTTAGGGATTATTAATTGGACTGACGGTCAATACACATTTAGAGTACTTAAAACGGACAATGGCAGTATTGAGACTGACCTCCTAGCTGGAAGAATTGTTATTTGTTTGGAATTTCTCGCCTGATAAAAATATAGAGTGATGGAAAAAATTAACGATATACGAGTTAGACCAGTCAAGCAAAACGGAGATGGCGAGAAGCTGGCAAAAGGATATAAGTTATTTGACGAGTCGTATGCCAATATTTTTCTTCTCGCTCGCAAGAAGAGCGGCAAGACGACCGCACTGTTCGAAATCCTGAAACGAACGACCGACAAAAAGATCCGCATTGTTATTATCGCCAGCACAATACACAAGGACCACATATACAAAGAAATGGTTAAGCACTTCAAGAAGAAGGGAAACCCGATGGCGATATACACATATTTGAAAACGGAAGGCTACAGTGTAATCGATTACGAATTAGACAAGCTCAACAAGCCGGACGAGGAACAAGAAGAAGGCGAGATTGTACAGGATGAGCGAGAAGAACCGAAGCCGAAGTTTTTATATTTTGGAAAAGATGAAGAGAAGAAGCAGAGACAAGCCCCCGCTGAGAGACCGTCTAAGTATCAAACTCCCGAAGTCGTGTTCGTGTTAGATGACCTTGGAAGCGGGTTGAGGGATAAGTCAGTTAGCGACCTGTTAAAGAAAAACCGCCACTATAAGTCAAAAGTGATTATGAGTTCGCAGTATCTAAACGACTTACGGCCTGAGGCTATTAAACAGCTGGACTACCTCCTTATTTTTCCTGGACAGAGTGTTGATAAAATTGAACTCGTATACAAACATCTGGACCTCGGCTACGCCCTCGACTACTTCATTGAAAAATATCACGAGGCGACCAAAGAGAGGTTTAACTTTTTGTATGTTGATGCGGTATCGGACGAACTGAGGCAAAATTTCAATAAAAGATTTTTGTAATTTAAATTAATTATTTTTTTCTATACAATATAAATGCCAACATCACCAGTGATTATTTCACAGCCAGCGGGATACAATATCGGATACAATCCAAGCCCAGTCAAAATGCCACAAGCAGGAGGACGAAAGAAGAAGGGAAAAAAGAAACAAACAGGAGGCAAAGTCAACTGGAAAAAAGTCGGACAAGCGATGTTGGATGCTTATATGTTTATCAAGAAGAACCAATTGATTTCAAGGGGTGCTACTTTTCTCAGCGATGTCGGAGTGCCTTATGCGGACCGTGTAGCGAAGGCTGCGGCCAAGCAAGGATACGGCGAGCAACGAGGCGGAGCCGTTAAGTTTCATTAGCAGGGGCCTTCGTCCCCCGCACCCCCTACGTTGGGGTTTTGTATTACTGGCCATCGCCGTAGGAGATAAACTAAATCTTATATTAATTTTTTTTCTAACAATATACATATGAAAAAATTAAGAAGAGGAGGTGTGCGAAAACAACGACCGCCAAGGATATACAGAACCAAAGATGGCCGCCCATATATTAAAGTAAAAGGCAAACGAGCATATCTCAACTTTGGCGAGAAAACGAATGACCTTTCAACACTTCAAATCGTTAAACTGTTTTTGAAATATATGAACAAACCCCACAGGCGGGGTCGTGCAAAACAGCGAATAGTTAAGTCCGAATTCAATCTTCTTGAACACGAGAACCGCAACCAGATACAAAACAACCTGCTGAAAAAATATGAACTAATACACGAGCAGGAGGAAAAGGAAAAGAAGTTAAGAGAACAGGCAGAAGATGAGAAGAAAAGAATGGAGAGGAAGGAGAATGCTGACATTAAAGAAAGACAAGAAGAATTAATAAGGGAGGCGAACAGAGAGCAAAAACTTATAGAGGATGTAAAATTTGAACAAGATAGAAAAAATAATTTAATGCTATTACCACCTTTCCAACCTCAATACATACAAGGACCACCACAAGCACCACCACAAGCACCACCCCAAGCACCACAACTAGGACCACCACAAGCACCACAACTAGGACCACCACAAGCACCACCACAAGCACCACAACTAGGACCACCCCAAGCACCAGAAGAAAAGCAGATGCCATTGAAAACAAAAGAAGAGAAAAAGGCTGAAAAGGAATTAAAAGAAAAATACATTGAATTAATGAAGAAAGCGGGCTTTACAACTAAATTTATTAAAAGCTTGAGCAAAACAGAATTTATCAAACTTGGTAAAGGAATAGAGAAAGCGATAGCCGATGCCCAATCAGCAGATGAGCAGAAAGAACTGGCTGAACAATACAAAAAAGAATTAGAACAAGAAAAAAAGCAAGCGGAGGCCAAAGCGAAACACTTTGAAATTAAAGATAAATATCATACATATCCGCAGGTTTAAGAAATGATTACAAGTATCCGAAATTGGATATACCCAAAACTTTGGGTCCTGCTTTGGAAAAAGAAATGAAAGGTTGGGGTAAAACACCACCAAAAAAAGTTAAAGGAAAACACACGACTGCGGGTATGGCACAAGTTATAGTAGATGAAGGTATTGATTTAGGAATAGACCAGAATGAAATGAGAAAGAAACTAGCCGATTATTTGGGAATAAGCCAAGCTGGTGCTGGTGAAAAAACGATGGAGGAATTAATACACAAACTTTTAACAATAGCAAAAATTAAGAAATATTTGAAGAAGGGTAAATACAGGAAAAAAATGAAAAAGAAGGATTATGTAAATAACTTAGTATCTGAAATGAGAAGCGACCCAAATATTAAAAATCAAGTTTCAAATAATCTCGGTATTCAACCAACTGAAATTCCACAGCCAACAGAAGAGCATCCACCTCCAACAGAAGAGCAACAACCACAGCCGCCAGAAGAGCAACAACCAACACCAACAGAAGAGCAACCAACAGCAGGGGCAAGCCCCCGCACCCCCACCGCCGAGGTAGAGGAAGTTCAACCACAAACACAAAATGAGAAAGATATAAATCCAGGGGTCGTAGGGGCTGGAAGCCCCTACAGAGGGCTAATGACGGATGAAATAGACAACATTATGAAAAAGCACGAATGGTATATCGGCACGGTAGCCAGCGATGAAATAAACAAACTGAAACCAGAAAAAAGAAAGAAGTATGGATTTATAATGAACTTGGATAAGTCTAGCCAACCAGGCTCACATTTGATTGCTGTTTGGATTGACACCATTAAAGACGACTCTATTGAAATCTACGACCCTCTCGCTTTGTATAAGCCGACTGAGCTATTTCTACACCAAATGAAACAGCTTATTGAAAAGAGTAAGCCGAACACATATCTGCTTATGAAGGTTAATCAAGTTAAAAACCAAAGCGACACAACAGATACCTGCGGGTGGCATAGTATTAGGTTTTTGTTAGAGCGGGCGAAAGGTAATCGCTTTAAATTTGCCAGCGGCTGGACCGACTTAAAAGAAAAAGAAGCGGAGGAGTTGAAAACCCAGAACGGCTATGGTTTTGACACTTTTATTTAGCAGGGGCTGAAACAAAAAAATATATTTTCCTATATATAGTTTTTGAGGTCGTAGGAGGTTTTTGAAAAAAAGCTCCTACAATGGAATATAGAGGCGGACGAAGTAGCAACATTTACTATGTCAACAGCAAAAATAGGATAAACGGCACGGACAGTGATTTCACTCACTCCATTGATATGAAATCGCTAGATAACCCAACACATTGTAAAATTTTACATATCTATGTTCCTAAATCGTATTACTCTGTGGCAAGTCCTTACAACACTTTTATTCTGAGTGAGAATGGCAACGAGGCACTCATTACGATACCAGATGGCAACTACACGATGAACAACCTAAAAAATAAGCTGGCCGAGGTGCTAACCGCAGAAAGTCCCAACGACTACACATACACAATAACAAGCAACAACACAAACACAGACCCAGAAGACGGCAAACTAACATTCACCGTGGCGAACAATCCCATTAACATTCAACCGCGGTTTGTATTTGATGACGAAACTCGTATTCACGAAATTATGGGTTTTGAGCGGTCCTCTACTTACTTCTTCGCTAATAATACACTGAGGTCGCCAAATGTCATAATCTTGACTGGCGAAAAAACATTATATTTACAGTCAGACTTAGTCGGCGAAGGCGATAATCACGTGCTCCAAGAAATATACACGGCGAATGAAATCCCGTTCGGCTCTGTTATCTACGACGGCTCTGGTAGTGAATACGGCAAACGGCTATCTACTAGTTCAAGCAATGTGTATCGGTTTTACTTGACTGACGAAAACGACCAACCAGTTAATCTAAACGGGTTAGGAATTGTTATGACATTGTTGATTTACCGCGAGACGAATTATTTTAATTTATTTACATCATTTTTTAATTTGTTAAAATCAAGGTAATTAATTAATTTTTTTCTCATATTAAAATATAGGAACCTTTTAAAAATCGTTTTTGAGATTGTAAGTGGTTTTTGAAAAAAAGCACTTACACACAAAATGCCAACACAACACGGAGGCGAATTAGATTTTAGCAAGACTGACTACATCAGTGCTTCTTATCGTTTGAATAAGCTGGCCCCTCGTGAGGGTTCTGGGACATTTGAAGTCAGCACTGCTGGTGGACAAGAACGAAGCTTTGACCTTATTAGCCGACCTTTCAATCTCGCTAGGTCTTATTTGAGTTTTACTTATACTATGAGAGCGGCTGGCGCCAACACTTATTCAAGAATTTTTATGGACTGCCTTTCGCAAATTAGCCAGATACAACTTCAGACCCGTAGCGGTGTTTATCTGTGCGACGTTAACAACCTTAGACAAGTGACTAAGATGTTGTGGAAACCAGAAATGAGTCTTCAAGATTGCTTAGACCTTCCTAACCATGGTGATGCCAGTGGATATGGATGTATGCTCCAAAAGTGTAATGCTAACGGATTGATTAACATTAGTGCTACTGAAGCTATTAGAACTGCCTTTCGTGCGGCTGCCGATGGTAATAACGATGTTGCCGCCTCTACTCAGAACCTATTGCGAGAGCCCGTGATTGCCGCTCGTCGTCATGATGATGCTGCTTTGACGACTGGCGTTGGAGCTTTGTCCGCCGTAAATGTTAATTACAACGAGGCGAAGTATCTTGTGGGAAGTGGAGCGAATGCCGCTTTGGCTATTAATGTGAAAATTCCTTTGGGTATGATTATTAACACTATTTTCGCACTTGATAAGACTATTATGTTTCCAGAGATTTTGACTATGCGAATTGTGTGGAGTGCTACTGACAGAACTGGTTATACGGTGACGAATGGTGCCGCTACTTGTCTTAGCATTTAGCGCGGCAAGATAAGCAGTGCTACCATGCCTATGGCTGTATCTGCTGATGTCACCAATCTTGCCTTGTTTCTTGCTGTTGAAACGAACCCTGATGTCATTCAATCAATCCAGCAGAAGATTGCTAGCCCTGAAGGTATGAGCTTCAATATTGATTATCCCTATGTTTACAAGAATACTACAGCAGCAAGCACGAGCCAAAACATTATTATGCGATTTGACCGCGGGCACGGTCGCCGTTTGAAGAAGATTTATCACTCTGTTTTTAACACCGAAGAAAGGAAGAACACAGCTTATGATAACGATAACCGCGCCGCCGCTAAGGTTGTCAATTTTTACACTACTCTGGATGGAGCCCGCCAGCAAGAATTCAACATTGACTGTGCCGCCGAAGAAGACTATATGTACCTGAAACCAAAGATTGAGGGTTCTGCCTTGTTGAATAACGATGTTTATAAATACAACTGGTTCTGGGCGGATGCTTGGGATAATACCCGTCCGCTATATAGCAAGGACCAAAATGAAATCAGTGGTTTAAGCCTTGATACTAAGCGACGATGGGAGTTTATTGCGACCACCGCGAATGCCGCCTTCAACCATTACACTGTGGCAATCACTCAGCGAGAGGTTCAGGTTAAGGCGAATATGATTACCATCTCGTAGCAGGGGCAAGCCCCCGCACCCCCACCAGTTAGGTAATAGGTTTTTTATTTTGATAGATTATTTATTTTTTTGATAATATAGGAACTTACACAAAACATTTTTTGAGGTTGTAGGAGGTTTTTTGTAAAAAAAGCTCCTACTATGACCACACATCAGCGAAATTTGGTAGCACAAAACCCAGACGGAGACTTCATCAATGTCAAGGTCGGCTACGATGGCAATGTTGAAACCAATAGTATGAAAACAGCTTTCGGCGAAGCACTGGTCGGTCAATTAACTCCAGTCGTCCAAGAGATTTTTCCATACACTATCAATACACGAATATGGTCATTAACTCAAACTAATGCGAAAGTTTCATTTAATGCGAATATGGCTGAATTGAAAACAGAAGGAAAAATTACTGCCGATGCCGTTTTGTTAAGTAAAAAAAGAATTAAATACAGAACGGGTATGGGAGTTCTAACCAGATTTACCGCATTATGGACTACTGATGAAACGAAAGACTACTATTCGTTTATAGGGTTAGGAGATAGCGGATTGAATGATGGTTTCTATTTCTACAAAGACAAAAATACCGGTATGAATATTATTCATTGTAAAGGAGGAGTTGGCACTACTATCGCACAAGCGAACTGGGATGACCCTTGTAATGGAACCAAAGATATGCCGATTATTGATTGGACAAAAGGTAATGTATTCCAGATTAAATTTCAATATTTGGGTTTTGGTGCTATAAGGTTCTACATTGAAAATCCAGCGACTGGCGAATTCCAGCTAGTCCATATGATTAAATATGCGAACGCTAATACAGGTGTGAGCTTACGAAATACATCGCTTCCATTTGTCGCACGCATATTTAACAATGGTATTGGAACTGGAGTTCAATCGTTAAAGACTGCGAGTGTTAGTATGTTTATTGAAGGGACCAACAACATAAACGCGAGTATAACGAACGAAGTTGAAGGAACCAAGGCGGCGACTGCCACAGAAGGCCCTGTATTCAGTATTAGGAATAAAGCAGTGTTTGATAGTGCTGGCGCTAACATAACAAACTATTCAACCGTGTATCCCTCATTGATAAGCATCACGAACGAGGATAGCAAAACAATTATCGCAAAATTAGTATTAAATGGAACATTAACAGGAGCGGGTTTTGCCGATGTTGATACCAAATATTCTGTCGTAGATACGGACTCGAAAGCATCCGCCATCGCTGGTGGAAGTACCCTTCTCAAGCTTTATATTACGAGCGGGTCAAGTCAGATACTCAACCTTAGAAATTACGATATTCAATTGTCGCCTAGTGATATTCTAACATTTACACAAAAAACACTTTCTGGAACTGGCGGCGGAAATGTTAACGTCATAGTTAATTTTATTGAAGATCAGTAGTAGGGGAAAGCCCCTACAACCCCCTTCGCGTAAGCAAAAAAAATATAAACACTTTACAAATACTTTTTCAATTCATCCTTATTTCGACACCACGGCTGACGAACTAACCATTCAATATATGGTTTGTCAATCTTTGCTATATCTTCAAACTTCTTTCCGCGGTATTTGCCAAATTGAAAAGTATCCTTCGGTTGAGCATTTCTCTTTTCTTCAATTGCTTTTATTTCGTCGTGTATTACCTTTTGAACATCTTCCAACGAGAAGGATTTTTTTTCTCCTTCAATGGAAAGTTGTTGGAACTTCTCACACAGTCTCGTAAGGGTGGACATAGTAGAGGTGAGTATATAGTAGGGAGTATAAAAAATAAAAAAAATTAAATAATTAATCATATAGAAACTTGTGAAAAAGTTTCACAAAACCCGTGGAGGTGCGGAGGCGAAGTCTCCGCGAATGTCCGAATGGATAAAGTTCGTAAAGGCTTACTCTGCTAAGCATAACATAAGCTATGGTGAAGCGTTGAAAAAGGCTGGTAAGGAATACCGAAGGCAGAAGGGCGGTAGTGCTGAGTTGTCCGAGGATGTCTATTTGTCTTCGTCTGAACGAAAAGGGGCTGACGGTTGGAAGCCGGTCGCAAGCAAAGAGAAATCAACAGTGTATGAAAAAGATGGTAAGGCGATTGTAGCATTTAGGGGAAGTGCGGATAAGCGAGACTTACTAACCGATGTAGCATTGGTAAAGGGAGTATTAAAAAGAAATCCAAGATATAAAGAAGAGCAGAAGTTGGTTAACGAAGTCATAAAGAAATATGGTAAAGAAAATGTAGAGCTGACGGGACATTCACTAGGTGGCACAATAGCAAAAGACCTGAGCCGCCAGACTGGAGTAAGGGCGACCACATACAACAAAGGCAGTAGCACAAGAGACCTCATTGAAGGAGTGATTGACCGAGTAGCCACTAGGGTAAATCCGAAAGGGAAGCGTGCGAAGACGGCGAAGCTAACCACGAACTATCGGACAGCATTCGACCCCGTATCATTGCTAGGGGCGACGGCTGTAAATACTAAGTTAGTGAAACCAAAAAAAGGAATTCATACAATTAGAAGCTTCAGTAAGGGCAAGCCCTTACAATCCCAAAAAAAGGTAAAGGCAAAAAAATATACAGTTTACAACTGTAAGTTGTATATATAAAGTTTTTTATTGCTTTTTCATTTAGTGTCCAAACGGTCTAGTTTCAATCGCATTATCTACAATACCAATAATATTTCTTTTAGTGTAAGTAAAGCTGAATATTTTTTCTAAGTATTCGCTCATTATTTTTTTCTGTTGCTTGTCTCTTGTTATCTTGCTGTTCTCTACTATAACAACTTTACCTGATTTTTCAATTCGTTTAGCAATCAATTTTTCTTCCTGCGTCTTAAGCAAATCTAACAATTCATTCTTGCCGTTCTCAATAAGGTCGTCGTTTTTAATTCCAAGTCCGCAACTAATGACACTTAACATATTTGGTAAATTTAATGATTTATTGTTTTCATAATTCATACTAAAGCCTTTTACTTTCATACTTGCTTTGCCGTTATCCAATACATATCCATAACACTTCGCCTCCGATAAAGGTCATAATCTTTGCTCCGTGTAGTTCGTCCGTCCATTCGCCTAACAGCTTACCAGTTTTCACATCTGTTTCGCCTTTCGTTAAGTCTGTCGTGTATATGACACTGTCGGTATCGTGGTATAGAACTCTGTTGCCTAGTTTGTCCATCATCTCATATAGTCTAATCCTCGCGTGGCAAGTCGTAAACAAAGCAACTACAATATTTGTTTTCACGGGGTCGCTTACCGCATCCTGTTTAAGGTCATAACTTGCTTCTATTATTTTGTCGTTAATAATGTTTATGTTTATGTTATCAACTGACTTATCGCTCATTAACTTGTATAAGGTATCTTTGTCTTTTATCATTTTGTTTTGAGTTTTGTTTTTCTTTTCACCAAACTTGCCCCACAGGCTATTCAAGCACAACTTAGCAACCGCTCGCCTTCCGGGGTTTTCTTCTATTTTGTTTTCGTCCATCTTAATATCCATCTTGACTTCCATACTGTCAATGTAGTTTCTTTTTTGTTCCTGTGTAATACAGCCATCAGGATATCCGCTTGACTCTTGTTTAACCTTTAAGAAAGTTTTTATGTAATCTTTGAACAGGCTACTGCTCTGCTCCTTCCAGTGCCATACCTCATATACCTTAATTAGCTTGTAGCCTTTGTCTAAGGCCTTGTAGATTTCAGGAGTTGCCCAAGTGCCCGTTATTGCTCGCTCGTTATCGGTGTGCTTACATTCGGTTTTCTGTTCAGTCATTCCGCACTTGTCGCATAAGTAATACATTAGCTTTCCTCTATCCGCCTTAGGCAAAACGGGGTGTAGTAATTTTCTCGGCGGTAGCATCTTAACCTTAGCCACTCCGAAATATTCTCTGTTTATGATTTTGTTTTTCATAGACAGTCGGTCGTCGTCGTTGTTCGGTCGTATGATTTCGTGGTGTCCGCTAGGGTAAAGGTCGTAAAACATAACGGTCGGATACAGAGAGCATATGTCAACGTATTTCGCGTATTCGTTCTCGTGTCGTGATTTCCAATACAATGTTAGAGCATCAGTTCTACCTCCAAACATTGCTTCTCGCGGGTTCAGTCCTTCTTGTTCCGTAATTCGTTCATTAGTATCTTCCGCTAGGCTTTCACTCGTTTTCATTAATCTCCATTCACATTCCCAGATAATTACTAGTTTGCTGACTTGTTTGCTTAGTTCTTTTTCTCGTCTCATTGTTGCCTTGTATAGTTCGCCCATCGTCTTATTCTTCTTGGTGTTGATTGTATTACCATTAAAGCACTTTCGACATCCGTGCCAGAGACAGCCGTGAAATTCGTAAGCGGTTTTCGTCTTTTCATCCCAGCCATCAACATAAACATTTGACTGTCCTAAGTTAAACATTTTTTCACCTCCATTGAAAGCATGTTTGATATCCGTTTGGTCTAACCTGCTTCTGTAAGCTATCCATTCAACACAAGCCCGAGAGGTAATCCTGTTTTGCTTTTCCGCCTTCAACACAGCAATTGAATTCTCTGGCATAAACTTAGCCCGATACAAAGCCATAACACAACTCGCAATAGTTGTATATTGAAACGGGTCAATACCTAATTCTAGAAACTGCTTTCTAAAATCCATACATCCCCTTCTCAGAATGTCAACATCGCTATGACAGTATTCCGCGATTTCCTTCCGCATGTCAAATGTGTTGTTTCTTTGGCTTTCATACCATTCTAAGAATTCCGCTCTTTTCTTATCTTTCATCGTGTCGTAGCCGTAGTGCTTCTTATGTGGCATAACACCAACATAGTTTTTGTTCTTGTCCGTATTGAAGAAGTGAGGGAAGAAGCCTTTTTTAAGTTCGTTCAATCCGAATGTCTTAGGAAAGTCTGACAACGGCATCGTGAGGAAACTTAAACTATCAATGAAGCGGTATTTCTTCAAAGTCATCATCATTATCTTACCGCCTTGATAAATGACGAATGGCGCCTGTCCGTTATCCACTAACCATTAAGAATAAACTGACAGTCATAACCGCGACTGTTATGAGCAATGAATGTAAAGCCGTTGTGCTTAGGTTCAAAAGCCCACTTACAGAAATAATCAATATTCTTATGAATGACTGGTGGTTCCTTCGCATCGAAATACTGGCTTTCCGCATGATTAACAATGTGCTCGCCTGTGTCCTGTGTCGCTTCAAAGTCAAAGAATATGTATTTCTCTGAAAAAGGTAATATGTCTTTCTTCACGATTTCGCATTGGTGTTCAAGTGGTTTCAGTTCCTTACAATTGCGGCATTTCGCATAACCGCACTTGTGTTCGTCTTTCCTTCTGTAATTAAGTCCGCACGAAAGACATTTCGCTTTGATATCGCAATTCGTCTTCTTGTGGTTATTGAAACAGACCGTGTTTGGAAACTTTCTATTACACGAATAGCAATCAGTCCAATTGCTTTTATCGTTAATACCCTTACAGTCTTTGGTTTCGCAGATATTACAAGTGGATTCGCAGGCATGTCTCTTTTGAAATCCTCTTAAGCATAACTCGCAGAAGTTTTCTTTACCTACCATAGACTTCATATTGGTTATCGCATCGTAGTGGTTCTCTGTCTTAAGTATGTAAAGGTTCGTAAGGCGTTTGCCTGCCTCATCAAGTAAATCTGTCTTATAAACTATCTTATCAGGGAATTCAACAATAACCAGATTGTATTTAATGTGGCTCGCAAAAGTTTTAATTTCAGGAATACCGCACACATCCTGAATGACTTTCGCTTCTTCGTGTAGTTTCAAAGCCATCTCCTCCTGTAATACTATCTTTCGCCCCATCCTTAATATTACTTTGAATTTTTCGTGTTTTTCTTTTTTTGCTTTTACTACAACAATTGCTCTGGCTAAGCATATGTTGTCTGTATTATTAATTTGAATTACCCCTTTCTTTTTATATACATCCAACTTATTAATTACTTGAAGCCTCGTCCCGCCCGTTGGCATTTCAACAGATTCAAAACGAACCTGAACTTATCCATATTGTTCCATTTTCGTCTGTATAAAGGCTTTCATTGCTTTGAAATAATGCTGACAATCTTTCTAAAACATCGCTGACGGAAATCTCGTTAATCCTTTTCAAACCCGTAGATACTGCTCCATAGTAATCTACAAACTTGATACTTAGACTTACCATACTGCCTTGTCTCTGTCTTTTGATAAACTCATTCAGTATTATCTCAATGAACTGTAGAATATCATTCATACTAAAAGAAGTGAAGTTGCCAGTAAGCCTAACCCAATACTGGCTTTCATTAACACCAAGCACGTGCTTCTTTCTATCAACATGTTTGATTTCGTAGTTAGCATACCGCATCAGGTCTTTTACTTTTTCTTTTCTTTCTCTCACTTTCGCTTCAAACACTTTCCCTTCCAAAATAAGTAAGGGCGGTGCTACTGGAATAGGATGATACTCAAAGTAAACAGCGCCTCTTACTCGGTTCAAGTAATTCTGGGCCGTTGTTGAATCAACCTTATACTTTCTTTTATACCCCTCAGGTATTATGTAAAGCACATCTTGCCCCCTGACCCTTTTGATTTCATAATTAATGTTTTGTTCCCTAAATCTGTCCAACCTATACTGAATACCGTTGTAAGTGTGTGTCTCCATCGTATATATTGGCTAACAAATTTTTTTTGGAAATTAAATAATTATCTCAATCGTCTGCCCCCGCCGTGGTCCGCTGTGTGCCTCCGTGTCTATATATACGGGGCCCCTGTGTTTAGATGGAAATTAGGGCGGGGCCGAAAGGGGCTCTGCCACTTTCAAACCCCTACTGTAAATTTTTGATTTCATATGTCTTGCTTTGCTACTCCTATTTATTTCAACTCCGCATTCACACTTGAAAGGAGTCTTCTTCCAATTCCTTTTCTTTTCTTTTTTGATTTCTTTTGTTTCCTTATCATAATTAACTTTCCATTCATCATACTTTTGTTTTACTTTTTCCTCGTGGTATTTCTTTGCTTCTTCCATTGCTTGTTCTTGTGTTCTTCGTTTTACAATACTAAAACTCTTAAACATCGTTTTACCTCCTTCTCTCCATTGAACTTTTACCATCGGCCTCTTTTCATTATTCTTTATCATAATACATCATTTTGAAATCGTAAACCTGCGATTTGTCGCAGTTTTTTCAGTGTCGTCGTTTGTCATCCTGTATGTGTCTCTATATTTATGACTTTAATTTAAAATATTAAAATGTAACGGTTTCAATTGCCATTTTGTCCCTGCGGGCCGGCCGGGGTGTGTCCCTGTGGCGGGGCGGGGTATGTCGTGAAAAAGTGTGCCGAAGTGCGACCCTATACTACTTGCGTCCCCTGCGAGGAGCCTAACGGAAGGAGGGGGTAGGGAAATGAGAAAGAGTCTGCAGTGTGAGGCTTCGAAAGTCAGAGCTGGCGTCTGCCAGAAGGGCCACTGCGCATCGGTCTGTGTCTCCCAAAGAGGCACAGCAGAAGGCAAGTCTGCAGCAAGATCGGTGCCGTTTGCTGCGGAGTGTGTGTTCTGCTTTGTGTTGCAGACTCGGAGAAGGATTGGAAATCCGAAGGTGTGGCTTTTGGCGGGACTTTGCGTCTTCGTTTGGAGCTGCTTTTGCCTCGTCTTCGTCCTTTCGTCGTTGCTGTCACTCGTGTGGTTCCTCCATGCGTTTCTAGGAACATTCACTTTTATATTCTAACCGTGGCAGACTGGTTTGGTATGTCGGTTTAGATGAGACCTGGTTGTAAGAACAGGAACGGGACAAGACACGAACAGGAACAGGATAAGACACGATCAGGGCAATAGCCTGCCTTGTGCTGTAGCAATTAGTTGAAGACCTTCTAGGGTTGGATCAGTACTCAGCACGGTACGTGGTTAGACTAGGGGGCATAGATCTTTGGAGAAGCCTGTACTGAGTGTACCGTCTCAGGGGCTGAAGGTCTATGGTTGGGTAGGGGCTAGCTACCCCTTTTAGTTTGTGTAACACCGACCAGGGTAGTGCCCGAAAACGGGGGCCAAGCCTACAAGATCGCGAAGTAGGGTGTGTGGGAATTATGTTCCACACATGTAATGTGTTGGAGGGATTAACTTTAGTTACCCCCAAGTTTGTTTGCTCTGACGAGAGCATGAGTTTGGAAGACTTTGACACGGGGAGGCACCTGGGGCTGTTGAGCTAGATATGGCGAACCCGGACACTTTTCCTTTAGGGATAGGGAGGCACCTGAGGCTGTTGAGCTAGATATAGAGAACCCAGACACTTTTCCTTTAGAAGGGGTGGGGGGGGGGGGTAGTGCTACTTCTTTCACTCACCCTTTATGTTCAGCATGCAGTATGGTTGGTGGTTGCCTTACGGGGATAGTTGTGAAGTGCAGCAGCAGTGTAAGCTAGCACTGGGACATATATTTGACTTTTGTTTGTGCATACTTTTCAGACTGGTGTGGAGCATAGTTTGAGCTCCTAGACTTGTGGTGGGGTGGTGTGCTGGTTGACATTGGGCTTTCTTTTGTCAGTTTTGAGGCAGGACAATTGGAGAGTAGTGTGAGGGCCGGCTGCAGTTGTTTGCCGCAGCTTCTCTTCTCCACGTACATTTTGCTCACCCACCCATTGACTTTATTGCACGCTTTGTGGGACGGTTTAACAGACATATCTCTCCCCTTGTTTCTTGCCTAGTTGCGTGCTAGTTTATGTTGCTCTTTAGGTGGCGATGTTTTGTTTTCTATAGTATTGTAAGAGTCGAGGGACAAGTACAAGAGACCTTGTATTTGTGGTCCAACCATACACACGTTTTAGTAACTGTTACCTGGTATGTTTGTGTATTGCGTGTGTAAAAAGCCAAGGGGGGTTAAGATTTTAGTCAAGAGGCCAGGGGCACATGTGGTAGCCCAGAGCCCACTCCATATCATTCTGAGATGATGAGAGAGAGAGAGAGAGGGAGCACCAGTAGAGACAGACCAACATGGGGGCATTCAATCGTCATGGCTGAAAAAAAAACATAAGCCAAATTGCCGTATGTTGCGGACATTTTTCATGTGTTGAGCGGTGCTCATGCAGCTGTTATGACTTTGATTGCCCGGTGTGTGGGCTAGCGTTTGTGTGTGGTGTCAGCGAGTTGTTCCTTTTACTCCCGGCCCCATTCTGTGTGCATCCTTTATATATCTCTTATCAGTTTGAGGGGGAGTGTTCATTGAGACACTGACACACACAGACACATACTTGACATCATGGTGGATGTTGAGCTATTTCTTTTATTCTGTTATGCTCTCGTGAGGCTCTTGTTCTTGAAAGTAGTTGATGGCTGTCTATGCTTTCTCGTTGTGGAGTTCACTTTGAGACTTTTTCCCCTTTTCCTCGGCTTTGGTGTGTCACTGAGACTTGTCTTCGGCCTTGTTTTCTTCGACGTTTTGGGTTGCGGCTTTGGGTCTGCGCGTGGGCAGCGTATGGGCAAGGAGCTGGTGAGCTCATGGCGCTGCACCATCGGTGGGTCTGTCTTTCCTGACAGACCCCAAAGCAGTCAGTCTTTCTTTCCTTTTCTTCCTCCCCTCTTTCTCCTTGGGTTGGAAGATGACATGGAATTTTGTTTCTTTACTCATTGATTGTTTTGACTGTGATGTGCGAGCACTTTCTTCTGATGGTCTGGCGAGAGTCGGTGGTACCGCATGGGTCAGACCTGAGCTTCGCGTGAAGGGGGGGAGCAATCTTGGTGTCGGCAGGAGCAACGTCTGCCGTCGGTTGGTGAGGCGTTGGGGACTCGTTTTCTTTTCCTCCTTCACATCCCTTCCTTTTCCCCTTACCCATCTTTTGTTTGCTGGTTCGCTTTGAGGATAGCGGGCCTGAGCTTGGTGTAGCTCACTCGTTGCTTGCCATGTGGGGGAGGAGCGGTAGGTTTGATACCCTATCGCCCCCTCTCCGTACCAACACATAGGTATCATAGGGAGTTAGTTAAGAACAGACACCGGACGTTGGACCTTTTGGGGTAGGTAGGGGACACAGCCCCGTAGTGGGGCATTTCTCTCAGTTTATGTTTAATCGGTTGGGGAACACAGCCCAGCACTAGTCTTGGGGCTTGTAGGTGTCTGACTTTCGTTTTCTGTGGACATGTTTGCTGGTCAGTTTGAAGTCAACCGGGGTGGATAGTCGGTCCTTTGTTGGTTCAGAAGGGGTGTCGAACCATTTTCTTTTTGGTGGGTTCGCAGCATTGTTTCAGTGCCCGGAAACGTGTTGGTGTTGGCACGGGATGAACCTTTCGTTTCGGGACAGTCGCGCGGGAGCGCGGTTGGGTTGCCCTTTTCAAGCAAGGGGGGGGGGGCAAGAAACAGCTTTTGCTTAGCAAGTGAGACATTGATGGAGCGACAGAGCTGGTGGGTTTTCGCAAGTCGCCGGATGGACTGCAGTAGCGCCCGTTTTGTTTCGGAATGGTGCTCAGGTGGCAACTGCGTTCGGCGGGGTAGTTCGCCTATGCCAGGAAGGTTTGGTTTATTTCAGTGATTACTTTGGTTTCGGCCCTGATGGTTGGACTAGGGCCGATAGTGGACCTTTTGGTTAGTGTGCGCGCTCGTCGGCGTGGTTTGGACTGGTCTTGCGCAATCATTTGTGCACATAGTGACTTTCAGCTCCTGGTCGGGGCTATTCTTGTGGCGCGCTTGTTGGTTTAGGACATATTTGCCATATTGGCTTGGCAGACAATTTACTTTTGGTTAGCGCGGACTTTGAGCCCATCGGTGGGCGGATTGAAATGCTTCAGTTTCATTCTCTTTAGTGGTTATTTCGGTGGAGTTGTCGGCTGCGTGGCTACGGCGCGGAGCAGCGGCGACGATGGCAAGGTTCAACGGTGTGTCTGTCTTCGTGACAGACCCCAAATCAGGCCGCCTTCCCTTTACTCGTTCTTTGTCTTTGTTGTCGGATGATGGAGTTCGCTCTTCAGTTTGCAGTTCTAGGCGAGACACATGTTGCACCTGATGTGCATGTTGTGGTGTGAGCCTCAGAACCGTGGGAGCTCCGGAGTCCGCAGCGAGCGTGGGGGAGCCTGGATGGCGCCAGACACCGCTACTTTCTTTTGGTTCGTCTGCGGTGGTTTCCATCTGGGTCGTTTTCAACAGGCGGTGGTGGCCCCGGTTGTGGGGCATGGTGGACGTTCTTGTTTGCGACGTCTGTTGGTGCAGTGAAATGGTTGGAGTCGCTTTCGGCGGCGGTTGTTTTACCCCTCATTCAGGAAGGGGGGATGAAGGCCACGGACATTGGGCAATGGGACATTTTTGCTGCTTTGGCGTGCTTGTGCCTTCGGTTTGGTTTTGGCGCGGCCTATTCTTCCGGCAATGTGGAACCGGTGGCAGTCATTACTCTCCCTCACTTTGCGGGGTGGCTACTTTGGTCCCTGCGTTGTTTGTATGGAGTCGGCGGCATACCGCCGGATTGTCAGCAAAAGGGGAGGGCATGAGCCCATGGATTTCGGGTAGCGTTTCGCTTTTACGGTTTGGCCGGTAGGCCGGATGTTCTGGATCAGTGTGTCCGGATGGAAGGCTTGTGCGGCAGCGTGGAGCCGCGGGTGGAACGGGTTACGGCATTGCCGCTAGTTAGACACGATCTTTGGTGCTTGGTCCTTTGAGTTATTTGACTTGGTGCACGGTGTGGACCCTGCTCTGGACTTAATTTGCTTACGCTTGTTGAGTGTCTCTGCCATGGTGCAGTTGGAGGTGTGTAGTTTGTGACCGTCGTTTCGGTGGGGCCCCGGGAGCAGGCCCTTCGTCCGGGGTGGTGGAACCTTTTCTGCTTTGTGATAGTCGGAGCGCGACGGACGTCTTTCTTCTCCCTCCATCAGGGGGGGTTGCTTAGATTTCCTATTCGATTGTCAGCGGAGGGTAAGGGCAGTATGATGAGCACATGGCGTCTGGTGCACGTGATGTTACTGGTCGGCCGGATGTTCTGGAGCAGTTGGCCGCGGGCCGAGGCATTAGGCGTATGTTTGTAGACAGTGGTGGCCGATGTAGGCCAGGAGTTTAACGTTGGTCGTTATGACCTAGCAATGTGTCGCCGGGTAGGCGCGGGAGGACGGTGGAGCTTCGCTGTTGATCTAATGTCGCTACGCGGAAAGGCGCCACACTGGGAAGATGGCGGCGCGGTGGCGAGCTCTTTGGACGCTAAGTTTTGGAAGTGATCATGAGCGTTGCATCATGGAGCCGGGCGGGGCAGGGGGAGTTCACTGTAAGGCTGGACGGTGGGTCGCCCTCCGGGGCGGGTCACGCGTCAAATTCATTGTGGACGGCGATTTCCCCTTGATTACTTTTATTTTGTATTGCTCTGTGCATTTTCTTACCTTGACATAGTGGAGTAATACTTGTCTCTTTTCGGATACTTTTCCACGATCTTTTTTGGAATTGCCCTGTTGCTATTACAATAGCAACAGAATTTAATGTTTGGATTGTCAAGGGTGCGGACGAGCAAGGATACGTTCATTTTGTCATTCTCAAACCGCTTGATACATTCAGAGCCCAGCACCATTTCGCTCCCGTTTTTTACATTTTTTATGATGTAGTTTTTTGTAATCTCGTGCGAGCAACAACACTTGAATATTGTTCTTTCCCTTTTTCTATATGTTTCACAAGTTTCCAGTCGTTCGTGTTCCACTTTCCATCGGGTGATATAAATGAAACTGCATTGACTAGATTTAGGAAGTAATTTCCATTTACATAATCTAAATGAAGCCTTAGTTAGGTCATCATACGTCCAGTACGATCGTCTGTGAGAGGTGTCCATGGTTTATATAACAGTATATATATTTTTTTACAGGAATATATAAAATAAATTATATATTTTTAATACATTATTACGAAAAGTCCTTAATTCAAGCAATTTCGCTTTTTGTTTTTCGTATTTCTCCTTCCGCAGTAATTTTATCCTCTCTTGGTTCTTGTAATAGTATGCTTTCGCCCTTTCCCTTCTCCGCTGAACTACTTCTTCCTTAGTGAATTGAGATGTCATCGGCATTATGTCCTATATATAATTAATTATTTAATTATTTTAAATTATAAATCAGCATTACCCACAAAAAATACTAAAATGCTGTTAAAAACCACTAGGACGGCTGAGATTGATAGTAGCAATCCGAGAGAGAGATGTGTTAGTATTAAACGGTGTCCGAGTCCAAGTCCGACCCACCCGCGGGCGGAAATTATATAATGGTATATTACTTTCGGGTAGAGACAAAAAATTACTATTTCTTAATAAAAGCTTGGACAGGTTGGCCAAGTTAAAATATAGTTAATAGGAAGAAGAATAATATAATAAATACCGAAATTTAATACTTAAAAAGTGTCCAACCCTCAAAAAAACTGCTTGGACACTGCCAACCATGGGGTTGGACACTCATAGGAGAAGACAATTACACTCGCCTGCTCTTATATTCCCTCATATGCTCGTTGAATTATGTATTAAACACTCACTATACATTGTATATATAATGAGTTCCGTCGTAGAAGAAGTAAAGGCAGTGTTTAACCTCCCTGATCCTAGACAGCAACGATACAGAGAAATAATAAAGAGAAGATCAAGGAGTATAGAGTAATTTATAGACAGAATAATAAGGACAAAATTAAAGAGCATCAGAAAAAATATAGAGAGGCAAATAAGGATAAGATAAATAAACAGCGAAGGGAACATTACAAGATGAATAAGGATAAGATTCAAGAGCAACAAAAGAAATACAGAGAGACTAATAGGGAAATATTAGCTAAATACAAAGAAGAATATCTCAAACTGAAGCAGGAAAAAACGGATCCTAATATTGAACAGTTAAAATTCCTTCAGTTTTGATCACGTTAGCACAAACTATTTTTTTTTTCTTTACTCATGTGGCTATCACCCCCTCCCCCCACGAACTTCGTTCGTTGCCCCCCTCCCCCTCGGCCGATCGTCCAAGGAGAAAAAGCCAAAAGAAACCGATTTCACACTTTCTAATTTCACGGGGATTACCTATTTCCCAATACAAGAAACCAAACAAGCGATTTTCTGTGCGGTGCGAAAAAATGAAAAAATTAGTTTCTTCAATTATCGTTATGTCTTGAAGATGATCATTTATGTATATAGACCTGTCCATTCATACATTAAATACAAGCACAGAAAAAACAGAAAAACACACATACGACACATACAACAACCCGCCCTGTTATAAAAATATGTCATTTTACAAAAACAAATATAACAACAATAAATACAAAGGCTTATATTGTCATTTTGTCGTTATGAGACTACATAACATTTAATAAATCCCTCACTGAATAAAGATATATATTTCCTCGTGTGTTATGTCTCATAACGACAAAATGACAAAATAAGCCTTTGTATTTATTGTTGTTTTTTTGTTTTTGTAAAATGAAATTTTTTTATAACAGGGCGGGTTGTTGTATGTGTCGTATGTGTGTTTTTGTTTTTTCTGTGCTTGTATTTAATGTATGAATGGACAGCTCTATATACATAAATGATCGTATATATATATATATATAACCTACAATGTCGTCTTCTTATATACATGCTTCCTTTTTAGCTCTACGAAAAGCACGCGTTCTTGAATTATACATTAATTAAAGTCGTTCAGTGACAACAACAACAACAACAAAAAAAAAAAAAAAAAAAAAAAAAAAAAAAAAAAAAAAAAAAAAAAAAAAGCCATCCCTCCAGGACGTGCCGGGCAGTGTTGTTCTGTCTGTAGCCTTTGATGTACGATGCGATCGTGACTGAGCTTGAACCGGTCTGTGAACGGCTTGCTACCTGTGTAAGAACAGTACCTAGATGTTTGTTCTAACAGGGAAGCGTAAGAGTAAAACAGAAGTCTCTCCCCCCCCCGCTTTTTTTTCACCTTTTTGCTTCTGGGCTTCCTTTCTCTTCCTGTTTCCTTTCCCCCTTTCCTTCCGGTTTCCTTTCCCCCTTTCCTTCTAATGCTTCGCCTTCCCACTCACTCCTACGAGTGGCAAGTTTCGATTAAAAGAGTGATTGCGTACAAAAAAGAAGTGGTACCAAGAGCTGTAAAAGTGGTGAATGAATCTTTAAATATATATACATATACATATACATATACATATACATATATATAATATATATATACATATATATATATATATTGATCTGTCATGGCTGAGCCCGAGGGCCATGCGCCTCCATCCCTCGACCCAACAGGGACTACAGTGAGGGAAGAGTGACTCTAACCATCCTGCATAGAAGGCCCCAAAAGTCCCTACTACCCGCACAGTGTCGGGTACCTTGCAGGAAATCAACTACAAATGATTGATCTTCCCCGCGTGAGAGCTCCACGAGACTGGGTAGGTCCCGCATGGAGGTACTCATAGGGGTAGCAGACATTTCATGCGGTCTGCCAGCGCATGAGGACGTTTTGTGGTAAGTATCTGGGACGCCTCGAAACCCGTCACCACCCCTAGATCGCGGAATGTAAATACCCCTTTGATCCCACGTGGTGTATGTCTTATAAAAAAACAACACAACGACATGGCCTCGGAACCAACACAACAACATAGCCTCGGAACCCACATCGACATAGCCTCGGAACCCACACAACAACAGAGCCTCGGAACCAACACAACAACATAGCCTCGGAACCAACACAACAACATAGCCTCGGAGCCAACACAACGACATAGCCTCGAAACCAGTGGGAAGAGGCCCAACCACCTCCTCTTCCCGTGGGGTGCCATACTGTGCACCCCTCTATATATATATATAAATATATATATATGTATATGTATATAAATATATATATATATATATATATAATATACGTACAGCCGAGGACATTCAAGTGTCAAAGTCAACCATCAGATTGAAATTAACAACCAGAATTCAAATTAGTTTAATTTAACTGCTATTTCCGTCCGCGAAATCAAAGTAATTTTCGCGAAAATATTAAGTTAAGTTGCACTAATTTGAATTCTGGTTGTTAATTTGAATCTGATGGTGACTTTGCCATTTGAATGTCCTCGGCTGTATAACTGCTAGTAAGT
>WBZZ01000266.1:140000-145000 GCA_019918135.1 Paulinella micropora
GTTATTGTTTGCGTTGCTGCTTCTACTGGCGTTGCTGTTATTGTCGTAGCTAAAACTGTTGCTGCTTTTGTTGCTGCTTCTGTTCTGTGTGTGTGAGTCTTGTGTGTGTTTGTCAGATTTTGATTTTGCCGTGTGTGTGTGTGTGTGTCTGTGTGTGTCTGTGTCTGTGTGTGTGTCTGTGTGTGTGTTGTGTTTGTGTGTGTGTGTGTGTGTGTGTGTTGTGTTTGTGTTTATGTGTGTGTGTTGTGTGGTGTTTATGTGTGTGTTTGTGTGTGTTTGTGTGTGTTTGTGTTTGCGTGTGTGTGTGTGTGTGTTTATGTGTGTGTGTGTGTGTTTATGTGTTTATGTGTGTGTGTGTGTGTGTTTGTGTGTGTGTGTGTGTTGTGTGTGTGTTTATATGTGTGTGTGTGTTTGTGTGTGTGTGTGTGTGTGTTTGTTGGTTGTGTGTGTGTCTGTTGTGTGTCTGTTGTGTGTGTGTGTGTGTGTGTGTGTTGTGTGTGTGTGTGTGTGTGCGTGCGTGCGTTTGTGTGTGTGTGTGTGTGGTGTGTGTTGTGTTGTGTGTGTGTGTGTTGTGTGTGTGTTGCGTGTTGTGTGTGAACAACACCAACACCACCACCAACAACAACAACAACAACAACCTCAACAACCACACACAACAACAACAACAACAGCATATTATTATTATCCCTGAAAGGTGTTGGGAGTAGGGGTGGGGGTTCGGGGGAGGGGGGAAATGGAAATTGCGTACCCCCCCCCCCCCTTTTCCGCACACCTGTCGGAATAAATCATGGTTTGTGGGAACGAGGAGGAGTTGGAGCTCATATTGACAGGGTGGCTAGCCCCAGACTCGATGTTGATGCTGATATGATTTTTTTGGAATTCACGCAAATATTTGCGTTAGGGGAGTGTCCTGAATGCCACAATTCCTTGTTCTTTTTCGCACCCCTGTCGGAATAAATCATGGTTTAACTAGGAGGAGTTGGGAGCTCATAATGACAGGGTGGCTAGCCCCAGACTCGTTGTTGCTGATATAATTTCTTTGGAATTCACGCAAATATTTGCGTTGGGGAGTGTCCTGAATGCCGAAATTCCTTTTTTAAAAGCCTATTTTCTGCACCCTCGTCGGAATAAATCATGGTTTGTATGAACCAGGAGGAGTTGGGAGCTCATATTGGCAGGGTGGCCAGCCCCAGACTCGATGTTGATGCTGATATAATTTTTTTTGAATTCACGCAAATTTGCGTTAGGGGAGTGTTCTGAATGTCAAAATTCCTTGTTTTTTGGGAGTACTTGCCGGTACCTCCGGCAATGGAACGTACCATATCGACAGGGAAGGGGGGTTCCGGGGGGCCCTCCACCCGGAACCCAAGCCCTGCAATTGTACGTACCCGTTTGGTCGCGGGTGGCACCCAAACAAGAAAATTAAGGTCTTTTGCCACCAGGCGCTTTGCGCACACCAGAGGGATTTAGCGGCTGATATTTGGTGTATCAGACACTTCTTGATTTCGAAAAAATGAAAAATGTGGTGCCCGGTGGCGCAAAAACCAGAAAATTCAGGTTTTGCGCCACCAGGCGCCGTTCGCGCACACCAGAGGGAGTTTGAGGCTGATGTTTGGTGTACCCGACACCTTTCGGTGACCTACGGAGATCCAAAAAAATTTGTGCCGGGTGGCACAAAACCCAGAGATTTTAGGTTTTTGTGCCACCAGAGCTTGCACTTGCGTTCTGATGGTACCTCCGGCAATTGAACGTGCCCTGTCGACGGGGAAGGAGGGGTCCGGGTGGCCCTCCCCCCGGGGAACCCTAGCCCTCTAATTGTACGTACCCGAAGCGAATTTGCCGGCACCAAATTGAATGGCTGAGATTGCTCCAAGGCTGTAAAAGTTGTGCATGTGAGAATGACAGGAAAAGTGACCTTGGGAAGAGAGAGAGAGAGGGGGGGGGGGGGGGGGGGGGGGGGGGGGGGGGGGAGCGCGCGAAGCGCACCGCAAACCATCATTTCAGGTGTTGGCGCAGCCCCTTATTATCATTATTATCATTATTATTATTATTATTTTGGACACCGTGATAGCCCAGTGGTCAAGTTCTACCATCTGGGCCCTGTCGCCAGTTCGATTCCCGTCGGTGCCACCAGTATTTTCATTGAACATACCGGTCCGTCTGGACCAGTATTTTCATTGAACATACCGGTCCGTCTGGAAGTGTTGGAACTGCCCTTGCGGGGGTGTCATTAGAGCCTATCGTCAATTCTTCGTACTCCCCTCACGGGTGAGACGATGGAGGCGCATGTGCAGAAATGCATCAGCCATTGACAGAGAAGCACTATTATTATTATTATTATTATTATTATTATTATTATTTGGTATAAAGCTCCTAGAGTAATGTTCTATGCCGTCACTTCCTTTATTCCACCGATTGGTGTGGAGACTTTCCTTATGGAATGGAGGACTGGATGCACATGGCCTTTTGGCTCAGCAATTGGCAGGAGATACATTATTATTATTATTATTATTATTATTATTATTATTATTTGGTATAAAGCTCCTAGAGTAATGTTCTATGCCGTCACTTCCTTTATTCCACCGATTGGTGTGGAGACTTTCCTTATGGAATGGAGGACTGGATGCACATGGCCTTTTGGCTCAGCAAATGGCAGACGATACATACATATTATTCTTATTCTTCTTCTTCTTCTTCTTATTATTATTATTATTATTATTATTATTATTATTTGTGACATATTTGAGGGAAATCCCGATGAAAAAACCTAGTCACACTTGCTAAACAGAGTTCCAGCCCAATGGCCTCAAGGCGTTAAAGTGTGACGCCAACTCATAACCCTTTGGTGGTAGATGCTGGGGAGGAGGGTCGTTGCGCGCGTAAAAGATCTTAAACTCCGCATATGCTGGTTGATAGCCCAGGACCCAGCAGACACCAGATTGTTATGGGTTTCGAGGCAGCTCTAGCAACCGCGCTTGGTGTATGCACTTGCACATTCGGTGACGTCTTGCAAGAGGTTGCTGGGACTGCGGAATAACCTCGGCTTAGTGCAGTCTTGCCCTCAGGAGCTCCATCGGTGGCCCCGATCATCAGGCGAGAGACTGACACGGGGGGGTGGAGGACCTCGAACAAGGGTATTGGAGGCTTATGTCCGTTGAGGATATGCCATTAGCTGCATCAGTACGCCTCAGATATAGTATTATTATTATTATTATTATTGATGGAGGCGCATGTGCAGATTTGCATCAGCCATTGACAGAGAAGCACTATTATTATTATTATTATTATTATTATTATTATTATTATTATTGGACACCGTGATAGCCCAGTGGTCAAGTTCTACCATCTGGGCCCTGTCGCCAGTTCGATTCCCGTCGGTGCCACCAGTATTTTCATTGAACATACCGGTCTATTTCTGGACCAGTATTTTCATTGAACATACCGGTCCGTCTGGAAGTGTTGGAACTGCCCTTGCGGGGGTGTCATTAGAGCTTATCGTCAATTCTTCGTACTCCCCTCACGGGTGAGACGATGGAGGCGCATGTGCAGAAATGCATCAGCCATTGACAGAGAAGCACTATTATTATTATTATTATTATTATTATGGACACCGTGATAGCCCAGTGGTCAAGTTCTACCATCTGGGCCCTGTCGCCAGTTCGATTCCCGTCGGTGCCACCAGTATTGTCATTGAACATACCGATCCGTCTGGACCAGTATTTTCATTGAACATACCGGCCCGTCTGGAAGTGTTGGAACTGCCCTTGCGGGGGTGTCATTAGAGCTTATCGTCAATTCTTCGTACTCCCCTCACGGGTGAGACGATGGAGGCGCATGTGCAGAAATGCATCAGCCATTGACAGAAGCACTATTATTATTATTATTATTATTATTATTATTATTATTATTATTATTATTATTATTATCCCTGAAAGGTGTTGGGAGTAGGGGGTGGGGGGTTTGGGGGGAGGGGTTAAAATGAAAATTGTGTACCCCACCCCCTACCTCCACCCACCATTTCCGCACCCCTATCCCTATAAATCATGGTTTGTGGGAACGAGGAGGAGTTGGGAGCTCATATTGGCAAGGTGGCTAGCCCCAGACTCGATGTTGATGCTGTTATAATTTTTTTGGAATTCACGCAAATATTTGCGTTAGGGCAGTGTCCTGAATGCCGAAATTCCTTGTTTTTTTGGCCTATTTTTGCAACCCCCATCCCTAAAAGTCATGGTTTGTGTGAACCAGGAGGAGTTGGGAGCTCATATTGGCAAGGTAGCTAGCCCCAGACTCGATCTTGATGCTGGTATAATTTCTTTGGAGTTCACGCAAATATTTGCGTTAGGGGAGTGTCCTGCATGCCAAAATTCCTTGTTTTTTTTAGGCCCTTTTTTGCACCCCTCATCCCTATAAATCATGGTTTGTGGGAACCAGGAGGAGTTGGGAGCTCATATTGGCAGTGTGGCTAGCCCTAGGCTCGATCTTGATGCTGACATAGTTTTTTTGGAATTCACGCAAATATTTGCATTAGGGGAGTGTCCTGAATGCTAAATTTCCTTGTTTTTTAGCAGCACTTGCCGGTGCCTCCGGCAATTGAACGTACCCTGTTGAAGGGGCAGGGCGGGGGTCCGGGGGCCCTCCCCCCGGGAACCCAAACACTGCGATTGTACGTACCCGTTTTGGTCCCGGGTGGCACGCACACCAGAAAATTGAGGTATTGTGCCACCAGGCGCCCTCTGGCAATTGAACGTACCCTGTCGACGGGGCAGGGGGGGTCCGGGGGGGCCCTCACCCCCGGCAACCCAAGCCCTGCAAGTGTACGTAACCGCTTTTGTCGCGGTTGGCACCCACACCAGAAAATTGAGGTCTTGTGCCACCAGGCGCCGTTTGCGCACACCAGAGGGAGTTAGCGGCTGATATTTGGTGTATCTGACACTTCTTGATGAGCTCTCTTCGAAAATATATAAATTGTGCCACCAGGCGCCGTTTGCGCACACCTGAGG
>WBZZ01000266.1:152500-180000 GCA_019918135.1 Paulinella micropora
GTTGCAGTGTCCTTATTACTATTATTTTGTTATTATTATTATTATTATTATTATTATTATTATTCCATCTGGGCCCTGTCGCCAGTTCGATTCCCGTCGGTGCCACCAGTATTTTCATTGAACATACCGCTCCGTCTGGACCAGTATTTTCATTGAACATACCGGTCCGTCTGGAAGTGTTGGAACTGCCCTTGCGGGGGTGTCATTAGAGCTTATCGTCAATTCTTCGTACTCCCCTCACGGGTGAGACGATGGAGGCGCATGTGCAGAAATGCATCAGCCATTGACAGAGAAGCACTATTATTATTATTATTATTATTATTATTATTATTATTATTATTATTATTATTTTTCATTGAACGTAACGATCCGTCTGGACCAGTATTTTCATTGAACATACCGGCCCGTCTGGAAGTGTTGGAACTGCCCTTGCGGGGGTGTCATTAGAGCTTATCGTCAATTCTTCGTACTCCCCTCACGGGTGAGACGATGGAGGCGCATGTGCAGAAATGCATCAGCCATTGACAGAGAAGCACTATTATTATTATTATGATTATTATTATTATTATTATTATTATTATTATTATTATTATTATTATTATTATTAAGCTCCTAGAGTAATGTTCTATGCCGTCACTTCCTTTATTCCACCGATTGGTGTGGAGACTTTCCTTATGGAATGGAGGACTGGATGCACATGGCCTTTTGGCTCAGCAATTGGCAGGAGATACACACGATACACTATTATTATTATTATTATTATTATTATTATTATGGAGGGGTGCACAGTATGGCACCCCACGGGAAGAGGAGGTGGTTGGGCCTCTTCCCACTGGTTTCGAGGCTATGTCGTTGTGTTGGCTCCGAGGCTATGTTGTTGTGTTGGTTCCGAGGCTATGTAGTTGTGTTGGTTCCGAGGCTCTGTTGTTGTGTGGGTTCCGAGGCTATGTCGATGTGGGTTCCGAGGCTATGTTGTTGTGTTGGTTCCGAGGCCATGTCGTTGTGTTGTTTTTTATAAGACATACACCACGTGGGATCAAAGGGGTATTTACATTCCGAGATCTAGGGGTGGTGACGGGTTTCGAGGCGTCCCAGATACTTACCACAAAACGTCCTCATGCGCTGGCAGACAGCATGAAATGTCTGCTACCCCTGTGAGTACCTCCATGCGGGACCTACCCAGTCTCGTGGAGCTCTCACGCGGGGAAGATCAATCATTTGTAGTTGATTTCCTGCAAGGTACCCGACACTGTGCGGGTAGTAGGGACTTCCTTTTGGGGCCTTCTATGCAGGATGGTTAGAGTCACTCTTCCCTCCCCAACATACTCACTGTAGTCCCTGTTGGGTCGAGGGATGGAGGCGCATGGCCCTCGGGCTCAGCCATGACAGATCAACATATTATTATTATTATTATTGCCATTAGCTGCATCAGTACGCCTCAGATATAGTATTATTATTATTATTATTATTATTATTATTATTATTATTATTATTATTATTATTATAACATTGTGACACCGTGATAGCCCAGTGGTCAAGTTCTACCATCTGGGCCCTGTCGCCAGTTCGATTCCCGTCGGTGCCACCAGTATTTTCATTGAACATACCGATCCGTCTGGACCAGTACTTTCATTGAACATACCGGCCCGTCTGGAAGTGTTGGAACTGCCCTTGCGGGGGTGTCATTAGAGCTTATCGTCAATTCTTCGTACTCCCCTCACGGGTGAGACGATGGAGGCGCATGTGCAGAAATGCATCAGCCATTGACAGAGAAGCACTATTATAACATTGTTTTAATAAAATACTTGCCACTCGTAGGAATAAGTGGGAAGTTGGAGAGATAAAAATTGGAAGTGGTATCAAAGAGATACAAAAGAGATAGACCCCGCCTCGCAGCGCGACAGCGCGGCGAGGCGGGGTCGGCAGCGCGGTGGTTGGCGTAGGTGCCCCCCACCCACCCCCCCTACTGCTTCAGGTACACATGCCCTGCGGGCCAAAACACTGTGACCTCTCTATCCAAATCTATCACATGTCGGCTCTGCCGGTTTCGAAATCTTGGCAGCGCGGGGTTGGCGTAGGGTGCCCCTTTGCAGTTTACAGCACTTAATTTTAAACGAACACTATAGTTTTTAATAATAATGACTTTCACTAGTAATGTAAATTGAAACAGAAAGTATGATGGACGGTATAATTGGCGACATTCAAGTTAACACACTTTGGATCAACATTTATATAAAACAACTTCTATCTTATAAAAAAGTTATATCTTATAAAAAAGTTTTATGTATTAAAAAAGTTCTATCTTATTATTAATATAAAATGATCTGACTTTTTCAAAAAACTTTGAAGCAATTATCTTTTTTATATATATAACTTTTTTAATACTTAAAACTTTTTTCATACTTATAAAAACAACCTTTTATAATAATAATTTTTTTCATACTTAAAACCTTTTCATATATATTATAATATATAATATATAACGGCATATATATATATAATATAATAATATTAACGGCAGTTGAAAACGTATTATAACAACTACACTGAAGTTACTAGTATATGATGGTTGATATTAATAAATAAATGGAATTTTTATAGATATTAAATATAAAATTTTGTGTAAACTTCAATTCGTTGGTCATTACTATTTCAATTGAATTCACCGTTACTTGGATAGTTGATTTGTCAATAGGCCGGACAGTCAACAATGCCAATGTTAACTGAAAATGCGTAAGACCTGTATCTAAGTTAGTCAGTTTGTGACGTGGAAGTCAAAGAGTCGGTTCTTTTATTATACGAGTTATTAAAGTGCGTTTCCATACTGCGTGATAGTCTCGCTTGGTAGCCCGGATAGATCCTGAAAGGGGTCGGTAAAGGTTCCACGATGGGTAGCTTCCCAAAGGTTATGAGCCTTGGAACTGAGAAAACAGCGGGTTTAAAGCAAGAGTACATCCCGCAGTTGGATGGTACCACTCGGAATTATTCCGACTTCCGTTACAAGCTAGTGAACTATGCAAAGTGCATCAGTGCCTGGCATGGTGAGTGCATCACGCTGGCATTTGATGACCCAGCAAAAGCAAAGGTTAAATATCCTTATGACCCAGCGAAAGCACTGGAGATTGAGGAGAGGGAGTTGCCTGATGAACCAGACTCAGAGGATACCCCTGATAACGATTCTGACGATGAAGGCAGTGCGTCAGACGCAGGTAGACAGAGACCCAAAACGAAGAAAGATGAAAGCAAGACACCCACTCAAGACAAACGGAAGGATTGGGCGAAGCTAACTGACGAACAAAAGAAACAGTGGCGAGAGAAAAGAGCTAAGAAAATGAAACGTGAGAAATGAAGACAGTCGAAACGAGCACACACAGAAGAGTGAAAGTAGTACAGAAAGAGAAGAAGCATTATGAACGCATGCGAACACTACAACTCATTCTGTCTGTTGCTTTTTCTCACCCTGTTGTCGTTCGATACTTACGTACTAAGACAGTCACAGGCCCGATAGAGCTGATAGAGGCAGTAAGGGCCAAGTTCGGTTCAATCTCCGGGGTTAACAAGAACATAAAGGCGCAAATTTTCGAAAATATGTATCCAAAACCGGACAAAACGTTGATGCATGGTTGAATGATTATGTTGCAATGAAGGGAGAGGTAGAGAGTCACAGAACTCACCCATTTGACGAAGATGACCTCATTAGAGCCCTGCTTGCTAAGCTTGCAAAACACCCTGCATATGGAAAGAATTTCAAAGCACTTTACTTCAACCTACCAACCAACCTTAGACCAGGATTTGACGATCTAGTTGACAGTGCCAGAGACACATGGGCGTTGTGGAGAAAGGATAAGTGGAAGGGAGAAGAGAGGAAAGAGAGGCCTGAAAAGCCCACGAGGCAGAAGAGGGAGACAAACCTCTTGGTAGGTGATAAGGGAGATGAGGACGAAGGGGGTAAGGGCAAGTACAGAAAGTTCAAGAAGAAGGAGGAGTGGTGGCTCAAGCCACTTGTTATCAGTGTAACGAGAAAGGTCACACCAAGAAGTATTGCCCAACAAAGAAACCCCGAAAGAAAAGTCAAGCGAGTGAAGACAAGAACGACAATAAAAAGAAAAAGGGAAAACCTCAGAGCAACAAGCACAAAAGTCTCTCAAAGACAAAGACATGAACCTCATTAGAGAGGAGGAACAAGAGGGGGACACAGAAACAGATAGTGACGCTTTACTCGTCTTCATGGGGGGAGATGTCCTAGACGACCCTGGGGAAACCCCTGACGAAGGGAGAGGCAGGGAGAGAGCGAATGTCGAGTCTGGGGAACCTCAGATTGAGCCAGGTGTTCGTCCCCTGTCGACAAATCGAAGTGACGGAGGGAGTCCCTAATCCACACCAATCTCACGCTCTCATAGTCAGTAAACCAGGGACACCTCCACAAACACCCCACAGCGTCAAATTCAGCCCCCAAAATACCTCTGACAACCATTGAGAGGTACAGCAAAGAGAGACCGAGGTCCCTTGAGTGTCATGGGAAAAACAAAAAGAACACTCCTTGTCAGATCTCACTTGAAAAAGACAAGAGGGGTCCAAATGCTATGCAAGCTTCTAGGTTGACCTATGGGTTATTTTGTGGTTAATATTATCACGCGAAAAAGCAAGACAAAGAGTATCCTTTGCTTGACCTAGCTGTCAGCCCAGACCTCCGTTCTGCTAAATCCCCTTACTACCCAGACGAGAGTGGTTTGCGAGAATATGCAAAAGCGAGAGGCATAGTCATACCGCACAACCTTACTACCACATTCACCAACCAATCTCCACAGAGGGAGGGAGAGAGTGAGCAAAAAGGAGTGAAAAGGGAAGTGAGGGGGAGTAAGAGTCTAGAGACATCACCACGAAAACACACCTCCACCACACAAACACCTCACACCGCATCATCCGCACAAGTCACGCACACAGCTGACACACCAATGCAAAGAGAGAGCAGTGAGGAAGAAGAAGATGAAGAATAGATGGAGGAATCATACTATGATGATGAGAATGACTCTAGATGTTCTGATGAGGTCAGACATGATATGGCTATGGCAGCATGCTTGGATGATGACGTTGACCCGGAATTTCTGACATTTACGCGAAAAGGGAATGTTAAGAAATATTTTCAGAAGCATGGCATCATCAAGAAGACTCACGCTAAGAGTGGGAGTCCGGCATCTGCCGGACTGCCCAGTGTTGCCGTAGGGACCAAGGGGAAGCAGCGGGGAGGCGCGGCAGCAACCCCAACACAACAACCAGGTCCAACACCTCAAGCCCAACCACACATCAACACACCACCCATCATCACTTTCAAAGACATAGAACAGCTCGCTCAACAACTCACAACAACATGCATTAGGGAAAGCAGTGGTGAGGTAAAGAGAGTGAGTGAAGGGAAGTTAGTGCTAGATGAGTTCTTGACAGATGTGGTGAGAGCGATAGAGGGAGTGTATATAGCACACGCAGCACGCACAACACTATCCCCACCAACACAGACCCAAACAGCAACACCTCACAGCCACCAGCACCATCACAACACAAGAACAGCAAACAGAACTACGCACTAGTGTTAGATGGGGAAGGGGGGCGAGACAGAAAGAGCACGATATAGTTCAGGATAGCGGGTCGTCCCGAGACATTGCATGCAACCCTGAAATATTACACGACATCAAGTCCGTACTCCCTGTCAAGCTAATTACAGGTAATGGAGAGTGTGAGATAGGACAGGAGGGACGGCAAGAGTGACGCGTATCAACGGACACGGTAGACCAACTACGGTGTCAAGGCCAATGCTCCTTGACGCCAGGTTACCCGTGAATATTGCTTGAACCGGCAAGATGGATTATGCCCATCACCGGTCTATCATTCACCAAAATGGACAGCTGGTCATACTCAAACACCCCATAAGACTAGAGGAGAAAGACGTACTTGTCAGCGGTAGGCTCATGTCAACCCTTCTTTATATGTACGATGAATTTGACACCCAATTAGACATCAATGAGCGTCATGAACCCCCACAGAATAAGAATAGGGGTGTGGTGGGGTAAAAGGGGAGGGAAACACCAGGAGAGAAAGACAGAAGCGTAGGCAGACAGAGGGCAAAACAGGGGAGGTAACGCTGTATGCGTCTTATCCCTGCAAGCCTTGTGCAATTAGAAAGGTAGATATAGAATTGTTCCATTATGCATGTGGACGTACACTATAGCATTAAGAAGATGAGAGCTTTGGCAAATGCATTAGGCATAAAGCTAGTAGGAGATGAGAAGAAAGTAGAGTTTTGTGAATCATGCATGATAGGTAAGGCAAAGCAGTTGCTCAGGTTTAAAGTTAATAATTAAGAGAGAGCTAGTAAACTCATTACACCACAGAATATATCATATTCATGTGCTGTATATAATACAATATTACATGTCAGCATGTCACGTGTCACAGCATGTCATGCCATAGAACTCTCATATCCTTAAGTATTGCCACTTTGCCTAATCGGATACCTTTCATACATTACCATTATATACTGGTACAATGTTTTAATATTGCCTTTATTATCGGATGGTTCCAGATATTCACAACATTGTCTTTACAGTGTAAACATCTTGTCACTGTACACATCTTGGACACTGTACACAACTTGGCATGGTATCTGTACCTACTAGTACAATACATTATTGGTATAATTGTATTGGATGGTTATCCTTTATCAGTAAACTATATTCATGGGACTTATAGTTCCTTGAGTCTAGGTTAAGTGACCGGATTGATCAACCGACCGTCCTCTGCGTTAGTGTCCGGTACTTTCTAGACACCTGGTGAATATATGGATCACCAGGCATTATGGGTTATGGTGCCTTGGCTACGGAGGTTGATCTACTGCTTGGCTACGGAGGTTGATCTACGAAAAAGGTCTTCGACTTATTTGGTGAGCTCAACGTTTGTTTCAACGATGGATTCAGCTGCTAAGAAGAGGCAACGACAACGTCAACGACAACGACAAAGGCGAAGAGAAAACAGACTGTTCGGAGTGTGGTTACGCTGAGCTACCACCAATTCCTTGGTTCTACGGCGCATATGGATTTAATTTTATTAATGGATCAGCTTTCCACCAAGTGGGTGAGGTGCTGAGTGGACCTTCTACCGGCGGTCTAGCTTCCCACTGTATAAGTGATGAGCTATTGGAACAATCGGCCTACCCTACAGCTACCTACCAGGACGGTGGCAGGCTGGAGGACAATGGATTGAAAAATAATATTTTCAATGACAAAGCAACGGAGCTTGCGACAACACAGACAACGAATACGACTTCGACGGCGGCTGAGAGTCCCTTGACGGTGAAGCCTGCTACTACAAAGACGATCTGGATGATCCAGTCTGCGACTACGGTGGGTCTGTTCGATAACAGACCCCAAACAGGGAAGCATTTTGGTAATATTGCTTGCCCTCTCCCACGAATGAATGTTGAACAGATGTTCAAGCTTGGTGGCGCCCTGGGCAACTCTGCAACTGCTCGACTAGTTGGCGTCCTACCACCTGCGCCTACCTGTCCCTTACCAGCTTTACCTACACCTCCTCCCCTACCTGTTTCCCCTCCACCTGCTATGAAAATTGGTGCTACGCCTCGTTCGGCTTCATCGACGGAAGACACTGGGCAACTCGGCTGCTTTGATTTGGTTTTTGGGGATCAGTTCTCCCTTTTGAGACCTCGAGCTGCGTCTCCTCGTGCCCCTGGGGCAAACTTCAACGAAAAATGAAATCGATAAGCAGGATGAATGTGATGCATTGATGGCAGGAGAGGGGAGAACGAAAAGAAGAGAGTAAGAGATGAAGAGAAAGACTCTCGCAGAGCAACAACAGACACACAGGCAGTGTCAGGAAGGAAAATAGAGACTCGGATGGAGAGAACTGAGACAGGAACACTCACACACACAAAGGAATTAGTAAGGACATGTGAGTTTGAGAGAGCAAACAAGGAAGGAACGAAAAGTGAGATAGGTGTAAGGACACACACTCACACACAATCACAAAGGTAGTTGACTTAAGAGAAAGGACTAAGAATGAGAAAACAAAGGACAGACAGACAGGAAAAGACACAAGCACAGAGAATGGTAGGATCATGACACGAACAGGAAACGACATGTGTTTCTATGACGGATATGCATATGATGCGGTGTCCACATATTTGTCAAAGCATTTGTATATGTTGTTGAATGAATGCAAGACAGGGATGGGTGTTTGTTGCTTCAGTTGTTGTGTTCTGTTATGCTTTTACACACGAACGAATTGTCTGGTCTGTGGTGTGGAATGGATGATATGGTTGACAATGGGTCATTTTCACGGGGACTTTTTCCACATACGTTCTGTCATCGTGTCGTCAAGCATTTGTCTGTTGTTCATGCTTATGTTCACACAAACAAAACATATTATTTGTGTAGTTTGGATTGTTTTTCTTTGTTGTTCACTTATATTTCGTTAAAATGTGACAACATCATCAAGCATTTGTCTGTTGTTCATGCTTATGTTCACACAAACAAAACATATTATTTGTGTAGTTTGGATTGTTTTTCTTTGTTGTTCACTTATATTTCGTTAAAATGTGACAACATCATCGTAAAGGGAGATGTATGTACAGACATACCTACCTACCTATGGCTTCCTCTCTCTTTTCACCTTTTATATAGATAGAGTGGTGACGTCGCCTGCCCTGGCCTCACAGCATACCCTCCATCATTTTCGATTTCATTTGGGCTACCCAACTCGCTTCGTTTGGGACCCTGGACCCACTACCACGACTACTAGATTGGGGGTGCAGGCCTGGCGACGTATACCGTTATGGTCTTCGGTTTTGTGTGTTTCTTCATAAAACACACATTAACAGGGAATCATTTGTTCTCTTTGTTCCCTTTGTGCTCCTGCTCCCCACCATTTCTACTTTTGAGTCCAGATACGAGCAAGCAGCCTTCGGCCTTCGACTTGGTCTGTGTTTCTGGAACACAGATCTTTCGCTGTCAATCCCTGCTCTGCTATCTCTTTAGGCACACGAATGTTAAAATAAAGCAAAAGCTCATTTGGTTCATTCATGCATCTGTCATAACATAACATAGCACTCTCCAACTCTCCAGCAGGCAATACGCGCTCCCGGGGGCACTTCGTGCGCTGCGCGCCCCCGTGCGAGCGCCAGGCGCTGGCCGGCGCCCCGGCCCTGGAGCGGCAGCGGCGGGAGTGCAGCGCGCGCCTGGACACGCTCGCGGCGGCCCTGGTTCGCCTGCGCGCGGAAGCCGCGGCACCGGTTGAGGGGCTGGCGAAGCAGCGCCTGCAGAAGGACCCGCGCGCCGAACGACTGGAGCCGGAGCAGTGGCGGGCCTTTGTGGCGGTCTACTCGGCTACGGCGCAGCGCAAGCACTTTTATCTGCAGTGTTCGCCGTGCCTGGGGGGCTGCGGCGGGGCCCAGCCCACCGTCAGTGAGCGAGGCGCCTCTTTCGCGTGCGACTTCAGGGAGTGCTCGGCCACGTTCGAGCCCAGCAACATGTACTGGCGGGTGCTGCTGGCCGCCGGGCGTTTGCCGCTGGCCAGGCTGGGGCTGCCCTCCGGGCTGCAGCACTCCTTCCGCCTGAGCGTGTTGTCTGCCTCCCGCGCCCTGCTACCGCTCGTGCGCGCAACCGTAGGCGGTAGGCAGGCGATGCTCAACTACGGGCGCGACCTGACGCAGCATATCACGCAGCTGATCGAGCTGCTGCGCTGTGCCTGGGAGGTGAGGCAGTCCTGGGAACAAACGGTTGCGTCGGCCGCGGTGCCGGGCGGGGCCTTGTTGTCCGCCGAGCTTGCTGTGGACCCGCTCGCCAAGGAATACAAGCAGACGCTCACCTCCGCATACTATTGCTGGCACTCGACCTTCAGCCGCGGCGGCAGCGACGGCGCGCTCGAGGACCAGTGTCCAGGAACCTGAGCGAGCTGCTGGGCAAGAAGGACGGCGAGTTCCGCAAGAACGGGCTCGGCAAGCGCATCGACCACTCGGCCCGCGGCGTGCTGATCTGCAACGCGCTCGTGCCCCTGGGCCACGTCGCGCTGGGGCTCGGCATGCTGCGCACGCTGCGGGAAAGAGTGGTGGTCGGCGCACACAACCTGGCGGCCGTCCGCGCGGCCGCGGACCAGGTGCAGCGCGCCCGGGCCGAGCTCGCGGTTCGCCGCCGGCTGCTAGAAGAAGCGCGGGCCGCGCGGCGCGAGTGCGAGGTGCTGCAGCTGGTGGAAAGCAGCGACGACCTGCAGTACAACGACGTGTACCCGAACCTCGGGCGCCTGTGGCGCGCGACGGGCCAGACACTGGCCTTGGAGCGGCTGCCCGGGGACTGCTCGTCGCACATTGAGATTGGCGATGCCATCGAGGTCAGCCTCACCGAGGGCAGCAAGGTCGTCGTCAACCGCCAGCCCACGCTGTCGCCCCAGAGCGCGCGCGTGTTCACGGTCCTGGCGCCGCGCGCGCCTCTGTATGCTACGGCGGCGCCGCAGCACTACTGCGTCGCGCTCAACCCGATCGAAGAAATACCGTTCAACGGAGACAACGACGGCGACGTCGTCACCGTCATCGCGCTGCAGGACCTGCAGGGCTGCTGGAGCTCCGAGGAGACCATGGGCTCCGCGCTGCTGGCCACGTCGCGCGCGGCGGGCGAACGTGGCCAAGCTGGCGCAGGACAACCTGGCCGTGCTGTTCCACGCGCTGGCTACGAACCAGACGTTCCGGCAGGAGCAGCTGCTGCATTTGTACGCGCTGCTGGAACAGAACGTGCCGGCGCCGCGCGGCGCTCGGGTCGCTTTGCCGCCCCAGCTGCCGACAGCGGAAACCCCCAGACAATTGCTCGAGCAGTGCTTTGATTGCTTGCGCGAGACGAAGCGGACAAGGCCGGGCCCCGCCGCCGCTGGGCCCTTGTACGATTCCTCCTCCTCCTCCTCCTCAGCGTACGATCCGTCGTCACCTGCAACAGTGCCTGTTTCGCCCTCGTACCAACCGTCATCACCTGCAACAGTGCCTGTTTCGCCTCCAACCGCGCCGGCTTCGCCGTCCCCTTAAAAAACTCCGTGGCTAACGTTACTGCACGTATTTTCTTTTCCTATCCCCGCCCCTTACCACTCCCCACCCCTCCCCCTCCCCCCTTTTCCCAGTTAAATTAAAAAAACTTTCTTGACGCGGCCCCCCCACTCCCTTCCCAACCCTACCAAGAAGTTCCCTCATACCCACCCTCATCCCACCTTAACCTCCCTCCCCTGGTTGTTGGAAAGCTCCTTTTCCAAACAAAATTTACAACAACAACATCATAACGTTGGGCGCATTTGTTGGTGAAAAAAAAGGAACTCCGGCCCCCCCCCACACACCCAAAAAAAAGTGTGTGTGTGGGGGGGGGGGGTGGGCGGGAGGCATTTCGATTGGCCTCGAGTTTTTTTTCCTCACTGATATGCTCTTTGTCACTCAGTGCCCCCCCCCCCCCCCCACTCTAGGATAGGGCCAGCGGCCCCCCCCTCATTCTCTTTGTAAAAAATGTCCCCCTGTCTTTTTGGTAATTTCTTTTCTTTCTCGTACCCCCCCCCTCCCCTTTTTTTCTTTGGAAGCCCGCTTTTCTTTCTTGGTGTGTGCCCGCGCCCTTGCCCCCCCCTGTCGCTCGCAAACACTACGCTTTGGAGCTCATTCTGTCCGCGCGCTCTCCACCTATCCCGCACCTTTTTTGTACAGCGCTTTCCTTTTTTCTGGCGGATCCTTTTTCTGAGCGCCAAAAGCAGAGGGGAAAGAGTGCGTAGTACATTCCTTGCATGTCTTCTTCTTCTCCCAAACGGCGCCGCTTGGAGGCGCTGGCCGCGCGCGGTGGCTGTGCTCTTACGGCGTTCTTCCCGCACTGGGTCTCTTGGCTCACTCTGCGGGATCAGCTGGCGCTCTTGCGTCTTTCTCCGCAGTGGAGGTCTCGAGTTTTGCCGTCCGTGCAGCCGCAACTGTTCCTGCGCCGGGCGCTGACAAAGTGCTACCCCGACGCAGACATTGACCCCTGCCACGTGGCTAGCGCGCGCCGCGCAGACTGCCTCTACCAGCCGACCACGACACTTAAGCTTTCGTACTGCCGGGAACAGCCCGGCCCCGACAGTCTGCAGCCGCACAGGCTGGAGCTCCTCCGCTTGGCCCTGCACTGGTACACCCGCGTAACGGAGCTGGACCTCACGTGTGACGCGGCCGCCGCGGGGGGCCTGTTGGCATTGTGGCGCGGCCGTGACTGCCTGCGCACTGTTAGCCTGCGGCTCTACGACGGCTACGACTACGACGAACAAGACCGCCGCCTCGACTACGAGCTGTTGGTGCGGCCCGCGCTAACATCTCTTTTGCCCAAGGTACAGGAGCTGAGCCTGGACTCGGTGCACTTGGGGGCGAACGGCCTGGTCGAGCTGTTCCCCGGTGGCTGTGCGCTAGCTCGTTTGTCGCTGCGGCGCTGCAAAAGTTGCGTGTTGTTCGGCCCGGGCTTCGAGCGGCTGGCCCCTACGCTCGAGGAACTCCAGCTCTACGAGCCCGGCGGCGCCGACGCCGTGCCGCTGCCAGTCACTACGGGCTCGACTATCTGGCCCCGGCTGCACACAATAGCACTGCAGGGGGCGTTGACCCCGCAGGAGCTGGTGGACGGCCTGGCGCGGTCCGGCCAGGGCCTGCAGTGGGACCCGGCGTGCACCCCGGCGCTGCGGCACTACGAATTGACGGTGGGCAAGCGCGCCGAGGCCGAGTACGTGCTGGCCGGCCGGGAGGCGGCGGGCGAGTGGGAGGGCGGGCTGCTGGAACGTCTGCGGCTGGCACTGTGCCCCCGTGGCAGGGCGCCCGCGTTCTTGCAGCTTAGGCTGCTGTGCGTGGATCCCACCGTCGCGGACGCGGCCGACATGCGCGCGCTGCAACAGCTGGCCCCGTGCAAAATTACAATCGTAGACCGCGGCCCGCCGCCGCAGGCCAACTGCCAGCACTCGGCCGGCGACCTGCTGGCGCACTGCCTAAACTCCGACGGGCCGCGGCAGCTGGGCGTGCTGCTGGGCCTGCGGAGCCTGGCGATTGCACACTCCGCCGACGCCGAGCGGGCGCGGCTCCGCGCCTGGTCCGCGTCTTTGCGGCGTGTGTTCACGGCCGTCACACAGTCCGGCCGCAAGGTCTGGTTCCGCTCTTTTGCATTTGCCTGCTACCTGTCCGAAGAGCCGCGCTTCGACCTGCGAGAGCTGCTGGAGGTGCAGCGCAGCTGTTGGCACGGCCTGTGCTCGCTGGCGTCCCCGGTCCACTGTGCGCAGCTGTGGCTGCTGGACGGCGATGGTACTGGACCGCCGATGCCGTCGGTGGCGCTGCCGGCGGCGGCGCGCGGCAAGTTCTCGCTCGTGCGGCGCTTCCGATCGCCGCGCGGCGAGCTGGCGTACGCGGTGCGGGAAATGGAGCTGTACTTGACACCGTACGAGGTCGCGTTGCTCAAGGGCCGGGGCAGCTGGGCAGAGAAGTCCGGGCTGCAATACGGACTCTCCCTCACTTACCTTGTACTTATTGATCTCAGAATCTAGCATCTTCTTTAGTCTGTCCTCAAATTGAACAAAGTGAGATTGCTTAGGTTGTTTTCTAACTTTTAACCTCTCTTTGGGGGCACATTTCTGTTTCACTATGCCTGTGCGCACTTTACTCTCCCAGCCCTCTCCGTATGTCTTCTCTGCCCACTCGTCTCCCCACTCTCTTGCAAGAACTCTCACTCTTCCTGAACCTCAACTACTTTTTCTTTTCGTTTTAGTTCACTATGTGGTCGTGATGGTGGTTGTTGTGCTTGTGGTGGTTGTTGTTGTGCCTGTCGTCTTATTCGTTTTCCTTCTTGAACTATGTTTGCTTCTGTGATCTTATCACTCTGCTCCCATGTTCTTCCTTTACTAGGCTGCTCACTCTCTTCATATGCTCTTCTATCATGTTGTGCTTGAGGGTCAGTTGCATCTGTGAGTGCGTGTGCATGTCCTAGTCATGTGTTGGTTGTCTGTGGTGTTGTTTCGGTGGGATGGGGTGCAGCTGTCGGTGTGGTGTCGATGTCCTGTGTTGAAAAGCTATCTTGTGTTTGTGTGTGTTTGTGATCTATGCTGACTCCCCCTGTGTCCCCTCCATACTCCCCCTGTCCTTGTTGACTATCTGACTGACTAACATCATCGACATGGCCATATTTGTCGTCATCGTCATGAGTGTCGTGTCCTTTTGTGTGTGGGTGGTGGTGACTGTGGTGGTGGTATGTGTGGAGTATGTTTGTTCAACATCGACATCCTTACTCTCACTCTCCCCCTCAGCTGCATCCTCATCCCACTTGACTGTTCTCTCTAGATGTGCTTCCTTCCCTATCACGTACGGGTTAAACCGCACGTTTCTAACTCCTGTTACTACTTTTCTACCGTCCCACACTGTATACAACTATCTAAATAAGTCATACCTTACTAGCATGACTTTCTTTCCTCTAAACTGTCCATTTCTACCTTTGCCTGTATACATTACCCCCATGCAACCTATCTGTCTAAGGTGTTTTAGAAACGGTTTCCTTCCCAATAACTGCTCAAATGGGGACATCCCCTTCCTAGGTCCTTGGGTGGCAGGCAAAATGTTATGTAGAGTGGTTGCCGAATGCTCCATCTCTGACCAGAAAGAAATGGGCAGGTGGGCATGGTAACGCATGGCTCTTGCGGCCCCAGCCGTAATGTCATTGGCTTTTTCAGCGATAGGGTTACCATCCTTGTCCCCCGTTGCTGTCAAGTTTTCCAAATAAACTGACTAGGCTTCCACCACTCAATCACTTCTTTCGGGACATCAAACTCCTGATCACATCTAATTTCTTGTACTTTGTTTTCTGTCTGTCTCTCATAAAATGCTACCGCCTGCTTAATGCAGTCAATAAATTCGTTCTTATGCGCAAGATAACAATCCTTAATAAACAACGAGTAATCGTCCGCGACCGAAAATTTGTGTCTCTTACCGTGTATTGACAGTGCTGACCACGTTCCGGTGTCTATATGTAATACTACTCCTGGTTTCATTATGCCTGGTGATTCATATATTCACCAGGTGTCTAGAAAGTACCGGACACTAACGCAGAGGACGGTCGGTTGATCAATCCGGTCACTTAACCTAGACTCAAGGAACTATAAGTCCCATGAATATAGTTTACTGATAAAGGATAACCATCCAATAAAATTATACCAATAATGTATTGTACTAGTAGGTACAGATACCATGCCAAGTTGTGTACAGTGTCCAAGATGTGTACAGTGACAAGATGTTTACACTGTAAAGACAATGTTGTGAATATCTGGAACCATCCGATAATAAAGGCAATATTAAAGCATTGTACCAGTATATAATGGTAATGAATGAAAGGTATCCGATTAGGCAAAGTGGCAATACTTGAGGATATTAGAGTTCTATGGCATGACATGCTGTGACATGTGACATGCTGTGACATGTAATATTGTATTATATACAGCACATGAATATGATATATTCTGTGGTGTAATGCCCCTCCCCCCCCCCCCCCCCCCCCCGAACTCAATATCCACACTGCCGCCAAATCCTTTAATCCCCCCGAAATGTATATCCGTTCAAATGAATGAAACGCATGCACTTATATATGTAACGCAAATTGAAAACGATTTGCAAACATGTTGGGGTAGATATGGTCAGTAAACGTGTAATATAATTTAAGAATCATGTGCAACAAATGCAAATGAAATTAAACTATGAAATAACACAAAGTAGATATGTTCATGGCATAGTTGTATAACATATAATCAAACTATAACTATACCGAGCTAAGCACGATGGCAGAGTCCTGGGTCTGAAAATAAATTGCATTGCACCAGGGCAACAAAGGTCCTGATTAGTACTAAAGAAAAGAAAAATCAAATGTCCAACAAACGTCCCACGCCAACGCTGAAGGAAGAGGAACAAAGTATCCGCTGCGACTCGCAATGCCAGAAAAAGTGACAAGTAGGGCCAGAAAGGGCCACCGTCCGATCAAAGCAGTCTAAAAAAAAACGCACGATTGAACAGAGCCGAAAGAGAAGATACAGCCCTAGCTTGCAGTCAGACTTCGGAGCTGCGTTGCCCGGTCGGCGTCGGTGGGCACAACACAGTCAGGCAGTCGAACCAGGGTTCTCGGGGCGGCACAGGAGCAGCAAGCCGAAACAAAATGAACAGAACGTATTACAGAACGGACCAGAAAGACGCAGACGTCCTTGCAAATGGTCTTCGTCGTCCAACAGACAAAGAAACGCAATTCTACATTTGCATGATTTTCGATTACTTACGAACTGGCAAAAAATTAGTCCAAGGTCACAAGTAGCGTTGTCGCAATACGGACAAGAACGAAGCACCGACGCAAGACAGACGTAAAGAAAAAGAATACAACATGCACGTATGTATCATGCATTCATATATGACACAAACTAATTAGAAAATTTTCGAGCGCTTCCCGTAAAGGGGTATCGTTCGGAAAAATTTAAAGAGATCCTATACTAGGACAGGAAAGGCAGAAAGAAAATTTAAAAGCTGTTGGTCAGTTGGACAGTTTATAGTCATGCTGGACTATGCGTCACGTTCCCCTCCAAGACGAAGCAAAAATCAATAGCTTGTCCAAATGAAAGCAGACGTCCCCCCCCCCCCCCCGGTCGGAGAAAAAACAAACGAACAAAGCAGGAAAGAAATGAATCCCTGTTCATGCCCACCACAGTCCGTGAGGGACCACAAGAGGCGAAAGATAGACGAAAGGAGGAAAATGAAATGCCAATTCCAAACAAAAGTAAAGGTGGGTGGGGGAGGAGAATGCCAACGTCCACTCGAAGGCCAAACGAAGAATGGGGCCAGATACGTCCAATGTCCAGGTGAGATGAAGCCCAAAGTCGCGTCACTTCTTCCCCAAGCTGCAGAGAGGAAAAACAATGAGTATTGAAGTAAAAGGGGAGCGCAAGGGAACAAAGACTTCCCTGTTTTGGTAGTTATTAGAGGGCATGAAGAAAGAGATACAATCTCTTAAGGACTTTAAGACATACACATGGGTGAACTATAGCGAAGCCACACATGGGTTCACAAAGTAAAGATAGACGAGAACGGAAGGAAGTTTGTTAAGTCTAGATTAGCTTTAAGAGGAGACATGTTAGAGCCAGGAGTTAGCTTCAACCCTGACCAATTGTTTGTCCCTTGTGCCTCATCGCTCACTGCTCATGCTTGCCAAACTAACTGCCTGGCATGATAATAAGCTTTACGGAATTGATTTCAAAAATGCTTACTTAAATACCCGCATGCAAGATCCTGTATTTGCCTACCCACCTGATGCAATGGATAGAGAGGGCAAAGAGTGGATGATATTGCGTGTTGATGGAGCGTTATACGGTGCGCCTCAGGCAGGTAGAAGGTGGTATGACATACTAGCCCCTAAGTTAGTAAAGCTAGGATTTAGGTTGTTAGACTCCGACTTATGCATGTTCGTAGAGAAAGACAAGCCTATAAAAGAAGCTATAATGGGAGTATCTCACGTGGATGATTTGATATTTTCCGCACCTAACAAAGAAGCTTATGATAAATTCGCGTCTGCGTTAGAACGGTACTACCCACTCAAAAGGCTAGGAGTCGCAAAAGAATTCAAAGGTATAGAGATAGTGCATGAGAAAGGCAGAATCGTTTTGCACCAGAGAAAGTACCAGTTGCAAATTTTACGTGAGACAGGATACGCAAATTCTCGTCCGGTCAGTACCCCGGCGGTAGACCAAACACCGGAAGCAATGTCGGAAGATGCTGCTTTGCATAAAATGTCCATTCCGAGTATAGTAGGCAGTTTGCTTTATTTAGCCAAAATGACAAGACCAGATATCGAACAAGCTCTTAACGCTGCAAGCGTCATGCAAACCATAGATAAGGGAGTAACTTACGTTATGTTAGGCAGAATTATACGCTATTTAATCGAGTCTTTTCGCGGTTTAGCTTTTCACGGGCCAAAATCCGTTCAAGAGGGTATGACCTACCCTAAGGTCACGTTGTGGCCTGATGCCGCTCATAAAGTCTGTTTAAAAACGGGTAAGTCTCGCACGAGTTATATAATCTTGTGGGGAGGAGACCCGATAGGTTGGCTTTCAAAAAGACAAAGTAGAATAGCTCTTAGTTCAAATGACGCGGAAATTTACGCTGCTGCTGAATGCATAAGAGAAGGACTAGCAATAGGACATGTCAGACAGAAACTCGGAATTCCGCAAAAAGGTGCAGTTGAAATTTTCGAGGATAATTCACAAACAATTCTCGCGGGTGAAAGAGGATTATCCGGACCCCGCACCAAACGTTTGCCTCTCGAATTACACTTCATTCATCACCTTCAGAGAGATGGAGAGATAAAGTTCATTAAGGTAGGAACTAAAAAGCAGATAGGTGATCTACTTACAAAACCGTTACCGCGCGAGCAGTTTCATTATTTGCTCAACAAATTTACGGTTATCATTCCGGGTGAACCGGAATGACTACGGGTGTTTCACCTATGTTTTGTGTTTTGTTTTCGTTTTGTGTGAGTTGTTTAGTTTTATCGATGTCGGACTGGAGAACATGCAATCTGCGATCAATGACTTGGCTCGATTACGTACCCTTCGATCGCATCATGTGGGGAGTCAATAGAGCGGAGTTCATGAAGCTAAAGCACGGAAGGTATCCGCGGCAGGCACTTTCATCCCTACCTACTCTACCTATCCCTTTTCCACAAACACAGACAATCTCCACCCCCCCCCCCCCCTCTCTCCGATTCTCTCTCTCTCTCTCTCTCTCTCTCTCACACACACACACACACACACACACTCAAACAACTTTCACTTGCTGCATGACGGGAATTTCAAATTCTTCCAGAACTTTCGCGATTTCTGCCTGAGCAGACCTGGGAATTTTGCCAGTAGATGTGAGTTTGAAGTCAAACGTTTTGAAGAGTTGATGTAATCCTAAGACCACCTACTGAGATGAAATTTAAGTGCTCTCAGAGACAACAGATAAGCTCAGCACTAGGGCAACCTGAAGATGCTAATACTTGCTCTCTGCCATCACAACAAAGGGTCTATCACCAAATGATTGTCATCATCTCTTACCACAGCTATGTCTCTATCATGTGCATGGTTCGTGCAGCACACATGTACACATAAAATTCTTTTTAATAGAAACATAGCACTAGGATAAGCCTTAGGGTAAAGCATAAAGACAATGCATTAAGAATGGATGATAGACTAGGACAATCACAGGATAGGAAGGCATAACGACAACGTACACATTATGTCCAAGCCACTTCTGTCTGTCCATCACACTACCCTAAACTAACATCCAATACTTCATGCAATATCATTCCACTACAGCACCTATTCCTTAATACCCCATACTGCAATAGAGGAAGACAGTAATAAGGGAGAAAGCAGGATAATGACGTGGTGTCACGTTATAGACAAACATCAGATGACAGACAAAACGAAGACAAAAGATGTAAGTATGAAACAACAAATGGACTATACAAATGAATACATTACACTAAGTCAAAGGACAAGTAGTTCAATGTTATAGGTATACACATCGATGTCACATGAAACATCATCCATCCTACATACCTCGCACACAGTATAGCAAATACAACACCGACGAAAAATGAAGTGGGAGACACAAACGATGGACGATATAGACTGAATGAAGTATGGACACGAGTATCCAAAATATCAACAACCCCAAACTTCATCTAGTCCTCAAGTTATCTGCAAACACCCCACTTACCTACTCTGCTACTCATGTATATACAAACAAACGAGCAAGTTATAAATCATGCAAGTAAACAAACGAGCAGAGACAAACCATCAAGTAAGCACACTAACTAGTGAGTATGCGAACAGGCAAGTAAGGTAGTAATCGTGCAGGTAGTCATCAAGCAGAGACAAGCCACCAAGTAAGTACTTGATATAGACAAGTAAGTAGACAATCAGCCACCAAGTAGTATAAGAATTACAATAGTAAAGCAGCATTGTCAGTTGTCCTCATTCACGCAAGCACAACATTCGGTGAGGTTAGACAAGACAACAGTCATCCAAAACAAAGAACTACAACTGTAATCGGTTAACCTTAAGCACACACGTCCCACAATGAATACCACACTGGCGACACAAAAGCAGTAGCTTGAGGCAGTGACTGTGGTAAGCAAAAGATACAACAGACTATTATACCAAGACATGTACAACTAAATAATAAAACCAAAGTACAGGATGCAGTAGCAGCATAGCAATAGAGGCACACAGCACATCATGCCTAATAGTTATTACGAGAAAATACCAACAAATGACTCGCAAAATGACTTAACATCGCTATGTATGAAAAGACATTACCCTACCCTTGTCCACCAAGCAAGCAAGCAGCCAAGCATGCAAGAAAGCATTGTAAGTAAGCAGGTAAGCAAGCATACAAGCATGCAAACATGCAAGCATGCAAGCAAGCAAGCAAACAAACAGGCAAGCAAGCAAGCAAGCCTCGCTGAATGAAGCAAGCAAACAAGCAAACGAACAGGCAAGCAAGCCTCGCTCTCCCCTACACTACCTATTATTTATAATGCATAAACACATAACAATCCTCCCTGATTCCTCAGTCCTGACTCTAAATAGAACCAAACCTCAGACTAGAGAAGAGAACACACAGTGACAACCTCTCTCACACACACACACCATATTGGGTGAAAAGAGTAAAGAAGGATATCAAAGCAGAATATGTGAATAGATGATAAATGATGAGTAGTGTAGGTACAAGTGCAAAGTAGACGTGCAAGCGATAGAACGTAAGACTACGCACTATAAAGAAGGATAAGTCTACCTAAAGAGGCAAAACAATCAATAGAGATAGATAGATAGATAGATAGATATATAGATATATATATAGATAGATAGATAGATAGATAGATAGATAGATAGATAGCTAGATAGATAAGTAGAAAGAAAGAAACAAAAAAGGCCAGAACAACCTAAAGGACGCAACATCCTCATACCCAACACAACTATATCTAGATATGATAATAACGCTATTATTATATATTAACGTTATGTTTGTTGTTAGGTGGCAGCCTTCCGCACAGTCCACCTAAGGTGTCAGTGGTTGTAGCCTTCCGCACACTTACCAGACTGGTAGCCTTCCGCACACACACCAGTTCGTTCGTTCGGTGGTAGCCTTCCGCACACCCCGATAAACGCTATAAGTGAATGCAGCCTTCCGCACATCACCTAGTGGTTCTAGGTACAGCCTTCCGCACGTCACCTAGCAATAGGTACAGCCTTCCGCACGTAACCTAGTGATTCGCTAGTGGCAGCCTTCCGCACACTCACCAGCTAGTTGTTAGCACGGACGAACCGCAGCAGCCCTATCGGGTGAGGGTCTTCACCTTACACATGGAACCTCGGCAAAATGCCGAGCTGTTTTTGGTTTCGCAGAAGTAGACTCTACTCCGACGGTCTTTCAAACTGCGGGAACCGTCCTCTAGCTCAGCTAACCAAGGCTACATAACCTGTTAGAACATACATCTAAGTACCTGCACAGAGGTAGAAAGCCGTCCACGGACCGGTTCAAGCACAGTCACGATCGCATCGCACCACAAGCTTTATTGAAAAGGCGGCAAAGACAGAACAACACGGCCCGGCACGTCCCGAAGGGATGGCTCTACCGACACACATCCTACGGACCGGCCGGGTCATACTGAATCGGTCCGTTACAGTATTAATACAACCTATTAGTCTAAGAAACTCCACAGTCTGGAGACGTAGGCTAGCGCATTTGCTCTTTAAACTTAAGTCTTATTAATTTGCACTGGTACTGCGCTTTCAGTTTCAGTGTAGCTATTTAGCCGAACTCCACGGGAGACGTAGGGTAGCTCACTTGCGCTTGATTATGTATTTGATATAGTTGTTAGTTACGCATTGTGGTAGGACACTGACTCGTACTGAGGGAGTCTAATTAAGGGGAGCATTGGACAGTGACATTAATTAGACACTTTCTCCTCAGTTATGTCCATGATTACTTAATTGTCCGTTAGTAGTAGTTGTTTCTGTTATAGTATTATTAGTTGTTAATACCGTGGCAGTCAATTGTGCTGAGTACTTATCCTGGTACCGTTGTAACATTAAGATGTTGCCGGGGGAGGGGTTCCCATTCTGTAGACACTTGGTCTTTATTGAGACAGAAGGAAACTGAACCCAACACTGGCTCAATCAAATTGAACTAACTACCCGCCTAACTTGAATAAAGGAAATACAACTGAGTAAAATAGGCAAAGCAATGATCAGTCCTATAAAGGAACTGACTGCCACCAGTACCAGAACTATTAATAACTATGTAAAACATGTAGAGGCCGATATGACTAAATACTATATTAATAAATTTGTCCATTGCTCCCCCTATTTAGGAATAGCGGCCGATATAAGCCATCATACTAGTAAATGTCATAACGCCAGACAACAGCCAAACAAGTTAATTAATAAAATATAGTCACAATTCAAACAGCAAAACCATAAATACATCGTTAAGCACTAAGCACATCACCATAATTATTAATATCGCATACATGAGCAATCCACACCATTCGCACGGAAAATGACCAACACGCAGTATGAAGATACACATATGCCACGGTATATGTCAACGTCAATACACTAATGTATGTTCAACACGGTGTCACGAGCACAACCAAGTAAACGGATGGGATGCTAACAAGCACAACGAACAAGCTAGTAGCAAATAAAACGAAATAAGCAAGTGAGCTATCCTACGTCTCCAGTGGAGTTAGGCAATATAAGAATACATAAGCACAACAAATAAACTTCCTCACATAGGAGTATGTCTCCTCCGCCAAAATAATAACTCACAAATACTCGCAGCAACAACCACTACGATAAAGCAATTCAAAATCACAAGCTGCCCAAAGCAAACACGTATGTAAATGATCCGTTTTAACCCTTAACCGGTTTCAATCCCCAAAAGTGGCTTCAATCCCCAAAAGTGGTTTGAATTTTTGAGTTGAATAAAAACATAAATATCAATCGAAACAAGCTGTACTACGCTGCAAATTTAATATTTACGTGTTGGGGAAGCTATCTGTGAAAACCAGAATGTCATAGCTTTTCTAGAAGTGACTTAAATATGAAACTGAAACCAGGCACCAATCACTTTTTTTCACGAATTTTCGTTGCCTTTTTTTACGTGGCGAGGACCTTTTTTTTTTTTTTCAACATCATGTCTGCGCACCAAGAGCTTCTCACAGTCCGTGTGCGTCTTCCGGTCAGGGAATTTGGTGAGGCTTATGCCAAACAAAAATAGCCTGATGACTGGAAGACGAGGGAGATTGAGGGTACTGTTTCTCGACAGTATGGTCGTACAAAAGACAAGTTTTGGATGAAGTGGGATGCGGAGGATGAAGACGATTCCATGATGATTGCTTCGGAGATTATCAAATACAGAATTGAAGGGAGTGGCTCTGCCGATAACGGCATACTTGGGCAAGGCCAGGAAATCGACGGAGATGCGAAAAATGCAATAAATGCTGGGTAGACTTGTTTTTCTTGAACCTCGAATTTTTCTTGTGATGTCGAATGGTTTCTCTGCGTGTTTGCAGTGAGGACGGCTTGATACCCAGCGACCCTGATGACGATGACTATGTGTACCTATCCCTACCTGGTTTCAGCTATTTTGTGCAATTTGCTTCTGTTTTGTTGTCGGCCAAGGACGATGCTGGAAGTATAGTAGATTTCTGTACTTCCATACATGCATCGGCGTTGGCTGTCAGTATTCCTTATTGTACTGTTTTCCAACAGACCGCCAGAGTCGGGGGATGAGTCGGGTAGTTCAATCGATGAAGAGGATCAAAAAGAAGGAGATATGGACAACAAACGAGCCCCTCATCCCAGCGACTCACTTGTCAGTGACGATGATGTCGAAGAAGATGAGGGGTCTGGTGAAGACGAGGAGGAGGATCCGACACTAGGGATTGACGAAGGCGATAGCCTACCTGCCAGTGAGTTCAAAGATGTCAAAGAATGGAAGGTGGGTGTTGCACCTCCTCGTGTGATTCCGGCATTCGAATGGCAGTCCAGGGCATCACTTTCTGTGCGTTCCCCCGACCTCCTCAGTATGGTGGATATTTTCTTTATGTTCTTACCCACGCAATTCTGGCAGAATGTCACAAGAAACACCAACAAGTATGCAACCTGGAAACGTAATCTCAACCCCTCAGAGCGTCAGCGGCCTTGGGTACCCGTGACACTATCTGACATACTTTCATTTTTGGCGATCCTTATAATGATGGGGGTGATGGGGTTGCCTGCTGAAACAGATTATTGGATTGGCGCTGTGTCAGACTTCTGGCAGTGGCCAGACCTTGCAAGCATCATGGGGTACGTGAGGTATCAGAATATCAAACGTTATTTTCATCTCACTGACCCCCGTCTGGCAGCTCCTCGTGACTCCCCTCAGTATGACAAACTTTTCAATTTTCCTAGGCTGTGGGAATTGGGTCAGTGGGTGTCAATCGACGAGGGAATGATCCCTTTTAAAGGGCGTACCTACCTCAGGCAATACTTACCGAAAAACCCATCAAATGAGGATTCAAACTGTTTGCTCTGTGCTGTTCAGTAACAGGCTATTTTTATACGCTGCTTTGTTATGAGGGTGAGGGAACGGTGCAGGACGATTCTGGGCACGGAATGACGTATGCAGTTGTTATGAAGCTTTTAGACCTAGCCGGCATCGACCAAAGCGCAGGATCATCGCTTTAGATAGGTTTTACACAGGGCTGCAGTTGTTTTTTGACTGTGTCCTAAAGAGGGGCATCAACTGCATTGGCACTGTTGTCAAACCCAGGCTGAGGGCGTCAAAGGAGCTACTGGACGAAGTCAAGAAGAATACTGACAGGGGCACGTCCGCAATGGCCACTTGGAGTCATAACGGAGTCACTATGCATGCTGTTGCTTGGAAAGACACCCAGGTGGTTTATTTCTTGTCAACTGTGTTGGGGGGGTACCATGAGCCACGTCGAAAGGAGGCTGCATGGGGGGGGGGGGGGGTGGAGCTACGGTTCCAGTGAATTGTTTTGAAATTTGCAAGACATACACTCAGCACATGGGCTGCGTTGATACAGGCGATCAGTTACGACTTCGTTACGGAGTTGAGAAGGCGGTAAGATTCAACAAGCCTTGGTTCAAGTTATTTGCGGGTTTGTTAGATGTTGCGGTTACAAACACAATTATCATCTACAAACAGTTTCATGAAAAAAAAACACGCAAAGACATGCTCAAGGAACTTATTGAGGGTTTGGTGTCTTATGCGGGCTTTTTGGAGGTTCTAGGAGCGCAGCGAGGGGCAAGCGTGTGATATGCCCTGGCCATTTGGTAAGTCTTACAAACGAGGCGAGTGATGGTAAGCGCGGCGCGGGTAAGCAGAACTCGGTTTGTTGTGCGGTGTGTGTTAGTAATGGAATCCGCAAGCGTACCAGTGCTTATTGCAGCGATTGTCGCTATTTTTTTTGCAGAACTGGAGAATGTTTTCAGTGGCACACAATCAATCATTTCGTTCCATCTGGGAAATGTAAGAGGCAGCCGTTGTGACAGCGATTGTCAAGGTTTTATTAGTTATTAAAGAACGGTTTTTTACACAATTAGCTTCCACCTGGTTTAATTCAATTGAATTTAATAATATAACTGTCAAAAACCACAAATAGGGATTAAAAAACTTGAAATTGGGTCGGATCCCCAAACGTGGCTTTAGATCCCCAAAAGTGGCAAACCGGTTAAGGGTTAAGATAAGAGGGGCCGCCCAGTCGTACGGTCGTACGGTTAGCCTAGATTGCTCACTTATTGCCAGACTGTTATTAATAATACGGAAAGTTAAATTAAGCATGAATAATGAGTTTTTATTAAGTTCTAAATAAAAAATCAGAATTTTCTTCCAGCAAAACATAGTCTTGAGACATAGCAATACAGCAGCCGGTACCAGCCGCGCTATCGCTAACCCAACGCACCCAAGTCAAAGCAGTGTTCATTTAGCTGTCCCAATGCTAGTAATAACATTTGAATTGATGGAAAATCAGGAAAAATACATATTAGTATTATTTTCCTAATATTTGAAGTCTCCGGTGGCACTTGGAGCCACCGGTGGCCGCATCGCACGCCAGCCCCAACGCAAACGCCCTAGTCACTGCCGTTCGCCAAAATTGATGAAAGATGTGCTTGCATGTGAGCGAGATAAGAGCTCGCTTGCTGTGTAGAATGCGTGAGGAAGGCCGAGAGCCCCCCTTCTCCGGAGCCGTGGTGACTTGGCTGCCAAATCGCGTGCTGGCCGCCATACCCGGGGGAAGGAGGAGGGCCTGCACCACCGCCGTCGTAAGCACCTCGGTTGTAGTTCCGAGGTGAGCTGAAGAAGCTTGTGCAATCATTTCCGATCTGCTCCGGCACGCAGCGGGTGCAACGGCAGCCCTTACAGTGCGGATCGCAAGTTTCGCACTTACAGCCTGCGCCGTGCTTCAACACCACCGGTTCTGGCTGGCACTTTGGGCACTTGCAGCCCGGGCCACATCTCGGCTCCTCATTTGGCGGCAGGCGGGGCTGTTCCCAGGTTGCTTATGCTTTTTCTTGTGTTTTCGGGTCTGCTTTGGGCTCGGAGTGGGAGATAGGAATCGGATTCGTCGGATTCGTCTGACTCCTCCTCTTCGCTCACTTCCGGGCTGGAGCTCCCGTCTACAAGGCACAAAGCACAACGCATTACGAGCAACACATCAAGCGCGATTACCTTTTGCTCTGCGCTCTTTTTTGCAAAAAGGGCACATGCAGGTTTTCTTGTTGTGATGCGCATTGCCGCCGGGCCCCTTGCTGCCTTTGCCTGCATTCTTCTTCGCTCCTTTCTTCTTGCCAGGTTTTCCCTGCGAACACAACATACAAAATGTTTGTTACTGCCTGAAAGTCAAAGCACTTACCGGGGTAGTATGCTTCGGTGGTGCCACTGGTACTACTACTGCAGGCGACTTCGACTTCGGTGGCCATATGAGGTTGCCGTCCTACTCACAGCACTGTAGGTGTGGCAACCAAAGTAAAAAAATAAAAACAAGACAGCGTCTGCAGCCACATGCATGGTGATGTGCAGCAATCCCTTGCAGTGCCTCTTCCAGTAGTAGGAGTCCACCAGCCCGTCATAAGCAAAATAAAAAAACCACATAAACAAGATTATCAATCATCTTGATCACGGGAAACGCATTTCCCTTGCTCTGGCGAAAATCCAAGTACAGTTGGCGCCAGAGCCCTCCGATGCATGGTTTATCAGCGCCCCCGCTTGCGACGGCGGTCTCTTCCCGTTGAGAAGTTCTTCGCGGTACATCTCCGTACAACACCAGACCTTCTGCCCAATCTGCATCGAATACTCACCTGGATTTGCCAAAGCATTCTTGTACCCCGCCGGATCG
>WBZZ01000266.1:190000-205610 GCA_019918135.1 Paulinella micropora
TGGCGCAGTGCGAGAGTACAAAGCCGTGGAACCGTGCCTCTATGAAGAGTGCTGCGAGAAGCTGCCCATGTGTGGTGACCAGGGCTGTGGCTTCGATGCCGTGAGGATCAAGCCTCAGGACTACGTGTGCAAGGGCTTCAGCTGCAAGTTCGAAGAGTGCTGTGCGCCGTTGCATCGCTGCGGTGAAGGAGAATGCCCTGCCGGTTGGGCTGCGACCAAACCAAATTACGGCAAGGTGTGCGGTGCGACCTACGGCAAAATGACGGTGAGCTACCGCGACCCGATCTTTGTGGCGGGAAGAAGGTACGAAGGCACTCAATACAGTGGCGACAGCATGTTCATGGAAAGCACGACGGTGACGACGACGCTGGCGGCCACGCCGACGCAACCCTCCGGACGTCGGGTGATGGTGAACATCACTACCGATGCTGAGTATGCCGCCTTGGGCGTCCTGGCCGGCTACGTCGTCCCGGAGCTGTGCAAAGTCACAGACTGCTGCTACAAAATGCCGACCTGCGGAGATCAGGAGTGTCCTCGTGGCTCTGTTCGCATCGTGGATCCCAGGACCGTGCTGGCAGGCGCTTACAATGTGGATCAATGCTGCGGGCGCCTGCCTGTTTGCGATGGTACTTGCCCTCAAGGATTCGATGGCTCTGGACGTAAGGGCTTTATCTGCTCCGGATACGGATTCGTGAAGGACCGCGTGTACAACATCGAGTCCGGAGATGTGGAAGCGTTCTTCAAAAGCAAGGGATATGCTCGCCCTGCTCAGTGTGCGGTGGAAGAGTGCTGCCGCCGCAAGGACCGCTGCGGTGACTACCCCTGCCCCAAGGACTCAGTGCCCATCAACCCGCCTGATTTCATTTCAAGCAGCGGACGCTACTCGGTAGACGAATGCTGTGCGCCTATCCCGCGCTGCACGGGTCAGTGCAATCCAGGCTACTTGGCAATCAACGTCGGCATGGCTTGCGGCAGCGTCAAGGCGCCCGACTTCGGTTACAACATGGAAAGTGGCGCAGTCTCGGCGGGCTACCAGTACAAAAGGCCGGCGCCTTGTCTCTATGAAGAGTGCTGCGAGAAGCTGCCTATGTGTGGTGACCAGGGCTGTGGCTTCGATGCCGTGAGGATCAAGCCTCAGGACTACGTGTGCAAGGGCGGTTTCAGCTGCAAGTTCGAAGAGTGCTGTGCGCCGTTGCATCGCTGCGGTGAAGGAGAATGCCCTGCCGGTTGGGCTGCAACCAAACCGAATTACGGCAAGGTGTGCGGTGCGACCTACGGCAAAATGACGGTGAGCTACCGCGACCCGATCTTTGTGGCGGGCAGAAGGTACGAAGGCACTCAATACAGTGGCGACAGCATGTTCATGGAAAGCACGACGGTGACGACGACGCTGGCGGCCACGACGACGCTGGCGGCCACGCCGACGCAACCCTCCGGACGTCGGGTGATGGTGAACATCACTACCGATGCTGAGTATGCCGCCTTGGGCGTCTTGGCCGGCTACGTCGTCCCGGAGCTGTGCAAAGTCACAGACTGCTGCTACAAAATGCCGACCTGCGGAGATCAGGAGTGTCCTCGTGGCTCTGTTCGCATCGTGGATCCCAGGACCGTGCTGGCAGGCGCTTACAATGTGGATCAATGCTGCGGACGCCTGCCTGTTTGCGATGGTACTTGCCCTCAAGGATTCGATGGTTCTGGACGTAAGGGCTTTATCTGCTCCGGATACGGATTCGTGAAGGACCGCGTGTACAACATCGAGTCCGGAGATGTGGAAGCGTTCTTCAAAAGCAAGGGATACGCTCGCCCTGCTCAGTGTGCGATGGAAGAGTGCTGCCGCCGCAAGGACCGCTGCGGTGACTACCCCTGCCCCAAGGACTCAGTGCCCATCAACCCGCCTGATTTCATTTCAAGCAGCGGACGCTACTCGGTAGACGAATGCTGTGCGCCTATCCCGCGCTGCACGGGTCAGTGCAATCCAGGCTACTTGGCAATCAATGTCGGCATGGCTTGCGGCAGCGTCAAGGCGCCCGACTTCGGTTACAACATGGAAAGTGGCGCAGTCTCGGCGGGCTACCAGTACAAAAGGCCGGCGCCTTGTCTCTATGAAGAGTGCTGCGAGAAGCTGCCTATGTGTGGTGACCAGGGCTGTGGCTTCGATGCCGTGAGGATCAAGCCTCAGGACTACGTGTGCAAGGGCGGTTTCAGCTGCAAGTTCGAAGAGTGCTGTGCGCCGTTGCATCGCTGCGGTGAAGGAGAATGCCCTGCCGGTTGGGCTGCAACCAAACCGAATTACGGCAAGGTGTGCGGTGCGACCTACGGCAAAATGACGGTGAGCTACCGCGACCCGATCTTTGTGGCGGGCAGAAGGTACGAAGGCACTCAATACAGTGGCGACAGCATGTTCATGGAAAGCACGACGGTGACGACGACGCTGGCGGCCACGACGACGCTGGCGGCCACGCCGACGCAACCCTCCGGACGTCGGGTGATGGTGAACATCACTACCGATGCTGAGTATGCCGCCTTGGGCGTCTTGGCCGGCTACGTCGTCCCGGAGCTGTGCAAAGTCACAGACTGCTGCTACAAAATGCCGACCTGCGGAGATCAGGAGTGTCCTCGTGGCTCTGTTCGCATCGTGGATCCCAGGACCGTGCTGGCAGGCGCTTACAATGTGGATCAATGCTGCGGGCGCCTGCCTGTTTGCGATGGTACTTGCCCTCAAGGATTCGATGGCTCTGGACGTAAGGGCTTTATCTGCTCCGGATACGGATTCGTGAAGGACCGCGCGTACAACACCGAGTCCGGAGATGTGGAAGCGTTCTTCAAAAGCAAGGGATACGCTCGCCCTGCTCAGTGTGCGATGGAAGAGTGCTGCCGCCGCAAGGACCGCTGCGGTGACTACCCCTGCCCCAAGGACTCAGTGCCCATCAACCCGCCTGATTTCATTTCAAGCAGCGGACGCTACTCGGTAGACGAATGCTGTGCGCCTATCCCGCGCTGCACGGGTCAGTGCAATCCAGGCTACTTGGCAATCAACGTCGGCATGGCTTGCGGCAGCGTCAAGGCGCCCGACTTCGGTTACAACATGGAAAGTGGCGCAGTCTCGGCGGGCTACCAGTACAAAAGGCCGGCGCCTTGTCTCTATGAAGAGTGCTGCGAGAAGCTGCCTATGTGTGGTGACCAGGGCTGTGGCTTCGATGCCGTGCGGATCAAGCCTCAGGACTACGTGTGCAAGGGCGGTTTCAGCTGCAAGTTCGAAGAGTGCTGTGCGCCGTTGCATCGCTGCGGTGAAGGAGAATGCCCTCCTGGTTATGGCGACATCCGCGAGGCCCGCGGCAAGGTGTGCGGTGCGACCTACGGCAAGATGACAGTGGCCTACCGCGACCCAGTCTTTGTGGCAGGCAGAAGGTACAAAGGTGCTGAACTTTACGGTGCCGACAGCATGCTCATGGAAAGCACGACGGTCGCGGGACGTCGTATGATGGTTCAAATCGCGACCGATGCTGAGTATGCCGCTTTGGGCGTCTTGGCCGGCTACGTCGTCCCGGAGCTGTGTGACGTCAAGGATTGCTGCTTCAAAATGCCGACCTGCGGAGATCAGGAGTGTCCTCGTGGCTCTGTTCGCATCGTGGATCCCAGGACCGTGCTGGCAGGCGCTTACAATGTGGATCAATGCTGCGGACGCCTGCCTGTTTGCGATGGTACTTGCCCTCAAGGATTCGATGGCTCTGGACGTAAGGGCTTTATCTGCTCCGGATACGGATTCGTGAAGGACCGCGCGTACAACACCGAGTCCGGAGATGTGGAAGCGTTCTTCAAAAGCAAGGGATACGCTCGCCCTGCTCAGTGTGCGATGGAAGAGTGCTGCCGCCGCAAGGACCGCTGCGGTGACTACCCCTGCCCCAAGGACTCAGTGCCCATCAACCCGCCTGATTTCATTTCAAGCAGCGGACGCTACTCGGTAGACGAATGCTGTGCGCCTATCCCGCGCTGCACGGGTCAGTGCAATCCAGGCTACTTGGCAATCAACGTCGGCATGGCTTGCGGCAGCGTCAAGGCGCCCGACTTCGGTTACAACATGGAAAGTGGCGCAGTCTCGGCGGGCTACCAGTACAAAAGGCCGGCGCCTTGTCTCTATGAAGAGTGCTGCGAGAAGCTGCCTATGTGTGGTGACCAGGGCTGTGGCTTCGATGCCGTGCGGATCAAGCCTCAGGACTACGTGTGCAAGGGCGGTTTCAGCTGCAAGTTCGAAGAGTGCTGTGCGCCGTTGCATCGCTGCGGTGAAGGAGAATGCCCTCGTGGCTGGATGGCGATTAAGGAACGCTACGGCAAGGTGTGCGGCGCGACCTACGGTACGATGACGGTGAGCTACCGCGACCCAGTCTTTGTGGCGGGCAGAAGGTACACAGGTAACCAGTATGATGCGAACTCGGAGTCAGTCACTACCTCCCAGGGTCGTCGTATGATGGTTCAAATCGCGACCGATGCTGAGTATGCCGCCTTGGGCGTCCTGGCCGGCTACGTCGTGCCCGAGTCCTGCGCAGTGGTGGACTGCTGCGCTCCCATGCCCAAGTGCGGAGACTATCGCTGCCCTAGCGGTACCTTCTTGACTGTTCCACCCGACACTCCCTTGGCGTCAGCTGTGTATGATTCACGTCAGTGCTGTGCTCCCATGCCCACTTGCGGCGGCGTCAACGTGTGTGGCTCCGGGTCCATTCTGGCTCCCAACGCTGGCGGCAAGGTCTGCGATGCGTTCATGCGCGCTAACTATGAGACTGGAGTCGCGACTGAAGCAGCAACTGCCACTACTACTACTACTACTACTACTACTACTACTACTACTACTACGAAGGCGCCCGTCATCACCACTACGGCTGCAACCACCATCAGACCCACCACAACTAGTCAACCCATCACCACCCAGAACCCCACCACTACCCCCGGCACCACTAAGGCTGCCACCGCTGCTGCCGCAACTAACCCCGCTACTACTACTAAGCCCGTCACTGCCACTACCTCGGCTAACATAGAAGGCGGGCCTGCGGCAAGGAGGGAGTATTACTGGCTGCCGGCGCCACCAAGGTGCTACCAGGAAGAGTGCTGCACTACGCAAGCCAGGTGCGGCATTTTCCCATGCGCCTCCGGCACCGCTCAGTTTGTGCCCCGAGAGAAGCTCTGCGCCGGCCCTCAGTGCCGACCTCAAGAGTGCTGTGCGCCCGTGGATGAATACAATCGTTTCATCGGCGCTGGTTATTATGGTCTTATCGATTCTGACTACTGTGAAGATCGCGGCTGCGACGAAGTCCAATCCGAGGGAGAATGCGAGTATGCTGCAAACTTGCTGTCCCTGCCCGATCGCACAGTCTCTGCCGCCAGCTCCGTCACCAACCCACACGGCTGCTACTACCGCCCCAACTTCCAAACCTTGTGGTTCAATCCTTACGGTACTGCGCCGTCCAGCTTCAATCGCAATGCCATCTGCTATTGCGAGAACAACATTCCTCTCAACGGGCCGTCCTTCGGCCGCAACCCCAATATGGATAGTGGAACTCTTGCTGCTCCCACGAGTAGTATCTCGGGACGTCGCCGCCTTCTCCACTGAACAGAAAATCTAATACAGGAATTCAGCAGAGCTAGTGTGATAGTTTGATGGATACAAATTATAGTGATATATTGTTCAATCATATGCTCTATTTCAAGGATCCGATAACAGTTTCAGTCCTGACTCTCTCCGCCACAGCTTACTTGGTGGCGTCGAGCTGTCTGAACAGCACTGAGTGAACAACAATTATCCTAGTCACTTGCAAACAAGCAAGGGGCACATGTAGGTACAGGTTTTTCTCGTAGATGATATTGCCTACTCATGCTTGCGAGTGGCAAGTGTTCTGCAGAGTATATTTAATTAAAACAGCAATATATTGATGGTGCGTAAAATGTCACTATCGGCAGATAACTTCACATTTAGTGCATGATGCATGAAGTAGAATCCTTGAATTCGGCAGCATATATCCCGATTTCCCAGAGACAATTCACGATGAATGTTATCAGACTGAGCACTTTAACGACCGGCCAAAACAATTAACGTTGACTTTTCACTCTTTTTGACCTGCCCGTTAGATTCCGATGAATGTTATCAGACTGAGCACTTTAACGACCGGCCAAAACAATTAACGTTGACTTTTCACTCTTTTTGACCGGCCCGTTAGATTCTCCTCTGCACGACGTTTCGACTTCACTAACTAGTTTTCAATTTCGTTCAGAAATGACTTCAAACTATCAATTTGAAAATCAGCTATGAATTGCCTTTTTCCCATATCACTGCCTTTTTGTTCTTTTTACCGTGGCATAGTCATAACTGTAAATTTATGAACAAGGAAGTGAATAAGTGAAAATGATTTTAGGTAATAGATAGGTAACAGAGATAGTAAATAATATCTACATGTATTAATATTTAACATGGTTATACGGTGACTAGATCACGTATCAGAACAATCAATGCAAATCAGATCTTTGTGAACCGAGTGGGTGTATCTGCTCCAACAAAATGTGTTCAGTTATTGTTCCGTTCGTCAATACTTAGCATTCGTTTCAGTCGTCAGTTTCCGTCATATGTAGTTAGCTATTTAATTAAAGTTTCTGAATACGCAGGGGGGAAGAGAGAGAGAGTGTGTGTGTAAGTCTTGACTATCCTCCTGTGAGGAAATGATCAATCTGCATTCAAATGAATACACATACTGCTTTCATTTAATCTCAAAATACTTCATAGTCTCAACAGGGAAGGTATCCAAAGACGCTGGGATGGTCAATTCTAGTTTATTTAGTACGCTTGCTTGACAGACTACTTGTCTTTTGCGAAACAATACAAATTCTGAGAACTAACGAGAATATTTCAAGTGAAACATAGTTGTGTAGTAGTTTGAGTTGTTCAAAATCCGTCAGTCTGAGAGAAAAACGAAGGGAAATGTGTTAAGTATTGCCACTTTAATTGACATATAACTTGTTTTATCATTTTACCTGGAGCCGGTGTGTTGACTGGGAACATATGTAATGCCCCCAACGATAGCTCGTAAAAAGTCTGTAATACAACCAAACACAGTCCTCAAGAATGAGAATGATGTCTCGTTGTATTAGCTCAGTGAAGCCAAAAAGGAAAACGGCAACAGACCAGGAATAAAATGGCATCAGGTCCAATCCGGACAAATAATACTGAAAAACAAGCTGGTGCACCTGTCACCAGGAAAAGGTACTTTTTACCGGCTATCCGGGGGTGATGCCTACAGTACCCCCTCCCGATTTTATGACGGAAATAGCATTTTCGTCATACACCTTCTGATTTCTTTCTGCAAATAGTATGCGCTATGGAGTCATGCCACACAGCGCATCGACCCACGGATAGACGCTAAAAAACGATAAATATATCCTCATACGGCACGTCAAAGCGGATTCTCTAGCCTTTCTTGTAAATTTTGAACTCCTTCCCCTCAATTTCTTTTTTTTTTTTTTTTTTTTTTTTTTGGCAGTATGTCAAGAACAAACGTACTATTAATAAAAAATACAAGCAACGTGGTGCTGTATTCCCCCCTTGATCTCCTTATTATTATTATTATTATTATTATTATTATTATTATTATTATTATTATTATTATTATTATTATTATTATTATTATTATTATTATTATTATTATTATTATTATTATTATTATTATTATTATTATTATTGTCAAGTTCTACCATCTGGGCCGTCAAGTTTTACCATCTGGGCCCTGTCGCCAGTTCGATTCCCGTCGGTGCCACCAGTATTTTCATTGAACATACCGCTCCGTCTGGACCAGTATTTTCATTGAACATACCGGTCCGTCTGGAAGTGTTGGAACTGCCCTTGCGGGGGTGTCGTTAGAGCTTATCGTCAATTCTTCGTACTCCCCTCACGGGTGAGACGATGGAGGCGCATGTGCAGAAATGCATCAGCCATTGACAGAGAAGCACTATTATTATTATTATTATTATTATTATTATTATTATTATTATTATTATTATTATGGACACCGTGATAGCCCAGTGGTCAAGTTCTACCATCTGGGCCCTGTCGCCAGTTCGATTCCCGTCGGTGCCACCAGTATTTTCATTGAACATACCGGTCTATTTCTGGACCAGTATTTTCATTGAACATACCGGCCCGTCTGGAAGTGTTGGAACTGCCCTTGCGGGGGTGTCATTAGAGCTTATCGTCAATTCTTCGTACTCCCCTCACGGGTGAGACGATGGAGGCGCATGTGCAGAAATGCATCAGCCATTGACAGAGAAGCACTATTATTATTATTATTATTATTATTATTATTATTATTATTATTATTATTATTATTATTATTATTATTATTATTATTATTATTATTCACAGGGAGATCGTAAGTACATTGTCTTTTTTAATGACATACCCTTGTATAAGGCGGATATCCTATGATATAGTATTAGGGGGCCAGTCCTAATAGCTATATCCGAAGTCGAGGTGTATGTACCCGACCCTGCGATATACCGACACAAGTAGAGATTGACCGTGCTCAGGTACGACAGTATATAATCTATCGTAAAAAATAATTTAATGAAAGTTTCAGAGAACATTTCATTTTCGAGAACATCATCCCAGGACTTGGAAAGGGTCATACCCGGGAACACCATCGCTCAATACACTAGCGATCCCCGTATACGGTGTAGTATCATCGTCGATCGACCTTTCGCACTCGTATGTTGCGATCAAATGCCAAGTTATATCACTGAGTCTTTTTAATATTCATATTGATAACTGATGATGCATGATCAAATCATGATACGCCGTGGGCAATCAATCAGTTTATTTGAGACGCATAAAGAAAAATAGTTTCTTTGTCACTGCCTTCGTCGTCTGGCGCGGATTTCTTTGCCTGGTGGAGGACCACCAACAAAAGTCAGATCGAACTTTGACTGTTCGAGAATGTCCCAGATCTTATTAGGGATTCCGCCCAACGATAATTCAAAAGGGACATCAAGCACTCCTCTTGGCAGTGTCTGAATGGTCCACGCAGTGTAATCCTTGTCTCTGGCAGTAATTGTATCATCCCATGTCTCGAGACTTTTTGCGTCTTTATATACTGGCAGATAATGTCTTGCCTTTGGATCCTCAACCGGGTCCATACTTCTCCAGAACTGGAGTATCGGTTGTACTATCTTTGCGGCTGATGATATTTTGAGTGTCCGTGTGACACGCATCTGTCGTGGGACCGCCACAACCCGCATCAAGTATAAGTCTGAGAGAGTGTCATCAGCGACATGTTGTTCCGCTGGTCTCATCAGATAGAAAACATTTTCACCCATGCGATGGTTGCTATCGCATCGCCTTCCTTCCATCGCTCATGGACAATCTCAACGTTGCCCGCGTTTGGGTCAGTGTCCGTCCCCTCCTCCTCCTGGTGGACGTCCTTTGATCTCATCGACCTCATCGCCTTCCTCGGTTGGTCGTTGATAAGATCATTCCGCGCTCTCCTTAGCTGCGCCTCTGTGATCTTCTCCTTCTTTCCGCTATGCTCTCGCGGAGACTTGGACTGAGTCCCCACCGCGCTTATGCGGTCAGTCTTCTCCTTGCTGTCCACCTCACTCTCCTCCATCTCAGCTATCGGTGCCCGATAAGCATCGTCTTGGTCTATGCCAGCCTCCTTGTGGATGGGCGGCACCTCTTTGAAATCATCCTTCATCCGTTTTAACGCCTCCTCAACGGATTCATCTTCCAGTAAGAATGGATCATACTTAATCAGCCTTCTTACATTCACAATTTGCACCTTCCCTCTACCCCTGATCTTGTAATTCAGAGGTCCCGTCTGTTCCATAATCTGATAAGGTCCTTTCCAGTGAGTGAACAGCTTAGAGCTGACTCCCTTCGGGACTTGAGGATGGTACAATAGTACAATATCCCCGACCTGGAACTTGATCTGATCCAAGTGCGCTTGTCGCACCCCTTCAGCATCAGTCTTTCGGCGCTCCGCCTCTCTATGCGCCCTGACTATTTGTTCCGCCTCCATCTTCACTCTAAGTCTCATCCCAAACAACTCATCCGCATCCGCCCAAGTGTCTTTTGGGTGAAGGAGCGAAGTCGGGATATCAGGCTCACGCCCATATACTAACTGATATGGCGAGATTGAGCTCTTCGAGCCTCCTAACGCCGTAGAGGGTAGACAGTTCATTGCAAACGCAAATGATGGTGCTGCCTCGACCCATACTCTTTGATTCTCCTTCTTCGTGCAATACATCTTTAGCGAGGCTTTGAGGGGTCTGTGTACCCGCTCGATTTTCCCATTTGCTCGCGGGTTATAGGCAGTAACATATTGCCATTTCATCCCGTAATACTTAGATAGTTTGTCGATGACCTCGTTATTAAAGTCCGAGCCTCGATCAGAACATATCTTTCTTGGTACTCCGATCTGTGAGATGATCCTATCGATCAGCGCCTCGGCCGTCGTCTTGCCGGTAACGTCTTTGACAGGGATGATCCACACATAGTTGGTGGCTCTGTCAATAGCCGTAAGGAGGTATTTGTAACCATCCTTCGATTCTGGGAAAGGTCCCACATGATCAATGTGTATAAACTCAAACATCCCCGCATGAAGAGGAAATTCGCCAATCAGGCCGAAATTTGCCTTCAGTGGTGTTTTGTTTATCTTGCACGGGATGCATGCATCCACCGCCTGATCTATCTCCTCCTTCATCTTCTTCCACCAGAATCGCCTCGCTACGAACATATGAGTTCGTTGTCGACCCGGATGCGCCAAAATTGGGCAATTGTGGGCTGCGACAAATATAAATCGTCTCAGACTCTCCGGTACCCAAAGGGTCCATTTGTCCGGCTGTGACGCATAGCGACCGTGAAGGCCCTTGTACCACAGTAGACCATCTCTCCATCCCATCTCCTTCATCTGATCTTTGATCGCTTTCGTCATCCGTAGCTCATCCGGGTTCTGATATAACTGTATCAGTTCTTTAAACTCCGGATCTTGAGCCTGTTGTTGCCTCCATGCGGTAGGCGAGGCTATATGGATAGTACCATCTTCTAGCCGTACCCCGATTCTTTCCGGGTCATCGTCTAGGTCACTTCTCCGCTCTTGAGGAGGCTCCGCATAAACTTCCTGCGTCTCCTCTTCCTCTCTTATGTTCGCCTTCGCATTCTCATATACCTCATAGGACCACTCAGCGTCCTCCTGGGTATGTAGCTCACAACATATCCCGTGATCCGGGCCTTGTGGACTGTACCGTAGACCTGTGCGGTCATATCGGACTCCACTCGCCATCTCCATCGCCTCAATGACATTGTGGCTGACCTCATACACCTTGTCAGTGGACAAGTCTTCCATCTCCACCGTGGACACCAACGCCGATACTTCTGAGTTAAACTCTAGCCTAGAGAGGCTATCAGCGACCACATTTCGCTTTCCCGGTAGATGGACCATTGTAAAATCGAAACAAGACAAGAACGCTTGCCACCGCGCCAGCCGTCCCGTCTGTTCATGATTCATCAACCATAACAGGTTATGATGATCAGTTCTGACAGTAAATTGAGGTCCTCCCCACAAATACTCTCTGAGCCTCTTGAGGGCCCATACTACCGCCAACGCCTCTCTTTGCCTTGTGCAATAGTTTCTCTCGGCCGCACACAACTTCCTACTAATAAACATGATTGGGCGTAATTTCTTCTCCTCATCCTCTTGTTGTAATACAGCCCCAATAGCAAACTTAGATGCGTCTGTATCGACTACGAATTGTTTCGTAAAGTCGGGCATCGTTAACACCAGTCCTCCGTCTTTCGGGTCTTTGTAAATGAGATCTTTGAGCGCATGAAACGCTTGCAAAGCCTCTTCGTCCCACTTCTCAAAGTCTCCAAAATCTATCATTTTCTCCACTTTAGCCCGTGTTGCACCCCAATCGGGTATAAACTGGCTATAATATTGCGCCATCGCAAGGAATGAGTGCAATTCAGTGCGGTTCTTCGGTATCGGTCGATTCATAATCTCCTCCCTCTTCTCTTTGGATATCGAGACTCGATTATGGGAGATCTCGTACCCTAAGTATGTCACACTCGTCTTGGCAAGTTGACACTTCTTTAGATTGCACTTCAGGCCAAAAGCTCCGATGCGCCTGAATATATTGGACAAATGATCGATATGCTCCTCCATTGTGTTAGAGTATACGATAATGTCATCGATATAGCAAAATGCATATTCTCCCGCCTTCTGTCCCCGCCTTCTCATAAAGCCACCGTCAGACAAATCATCGTACTGACTGCTCGACATCTTCTGCATCGCCTTCTGGAAAAGTCCTGGGGCTTGCTTGAGGCCCATCGGAAGCACTTTCCATTGGTATATTTCCATACCCACCACAAACGCCGTCAGCCATCTGGACTTTTCCTCCAGTGGTATCTGCCAGAAGCCATTCTTAAGGTCAATGACCGAATAGAATTTTGCATTCCGCAGTACTCTCCTTCCTTCTTCTAATGTCGGGAGAGGATTTCTCTCTTCCTCCAGCACCTTGTTAACACGAGCATAGTTAACTGTCAGGCGCCATTCTCTCCTGGCTTCGGCACTATTCTCGGTTGTGAGACTATTGAGGATGTTGATCTCTCAATAAAGTCCTCATTGAGCAGCTGTCTTGCTAGCTCCTCCGCTATCTTCGCCTCATGTATACTCAAATTCGCCCTTCGTGGTGCCGGTGACGGCTCCGCACCCGGTATTTTGTAAATAACCGCAGTGAAATCTTCAGGCTTGACACCACCTGCATGTGGAGGGTCAAAAATTTCCTTGTTCGCCTCTAATTTGGCTTTTTAAAGCTCCTTCTCCTTCTCCGTGCCTACTCCTTCTTCCAATATTTTCCGCGCCGCCTCTTGAAAATCTTCATCAGACATCTGCTTATGTTGCTTGAGGGGTTCTCTGTCCTCCTCCAAGCCTAAGTCCTCTTCCGAGACATCATCTAGGCCAGTCTTTTCATACGTGACCGTGTCTGGCTCATCATCTTTACCGAGCTCCACCAGCATGTCAATGAGTCTCGCGTATTGCAAAGGAGCTTTACGGGTGTAAAAACCATCAAAGCATGTGAATGCTTGCGGTATCAATTTCAACTTGTCGAGGTCTCTGAGCTTCCGCTTGTATGCACTGCTCTGCTCACGAGTTCCCATACGACAAGCCACCACTAGCTGTTGCTTGCGAGAGGGTACCGGTATAGGATGATCAATAAGCCGGTCCCTTATTTCCTGCGCCCATATCGACTTCTCATTATATGGCAGGATAATAGTATACGGCTTATTATTTTCGAATAAAGTCCGTAAGCATTTCTTCACTTCAGACAGTGAACGCGGCCACGTGGGCTCGTCACCCCAGAAATCAGTAATAAAACTTTTAATAGTTTCTGGTGGAGTATCCGGGATTCGCCCCGTTCTCCTTGGTACAAACTCCTCCCTTTTTTCTTCTCCTACTTTCGCATGGAAACAGTATCCGTTAGTAATATGGACATCTGTTCCTACTCCTTCCGCGAATCTCGCCAACGACGGGCTTCTTTGTGCGACACATATAATCTCCTCCTTTCGCTTCTCGATTAAGTCATCAATAGACTTTTTGTCCCAAAGGCATGTCGGAACTGTGACAGTGCACACTTGGGATTCCCAATTGTCGGTCCAGGACAGTTCATCCGGTCTTACGACATGGGGGTGAACGTACACCTCAAGTGCCTCATGTGCGATGGCCATCTTTTTGTGATCCGTCGCTAGACTCAGCTCATAAGCCTCATAAGAGTCAGTAGCGTTGAAGGGATCAATATCGTTCTCTTCTCCTCTTTTTACTCCATATATCACTCGCCGTGCGGCGCAATCAATCACAGCCCCCATCGTAGCCAATTGGTCATACGATAGTAATATTGACCCGTGGTAACCGGGGACGACATAGAGGTCCATACGGTATACTCGTGCGGATTTCAATTTAAAGGTCAGTGTGATGATTCCCGTGATATCCGTCCGGCTGCTCACTCCTTTGAGAGTGCCCGTTGACTTTTTCATATTTCCGTCCACCCAGTCCCGGTATCGATTTAAAAACTTCCTGCCGACAATATTAATATTCGCCATCGTATCATTACCAACTTTTAATATTGTCTTCAATGTTTCACAATAAAGTTCCGTATAACACAGAGCATCGGGCCTGTGTATATTGGCTGCGAGAACAAGAACTTTACGTTCCAAATTTTGGAGTCTTGTCTCTAAGTTTTTCAACTCCTCCTTCTTCTCCTCCTGCTTCACCTCATTAACATTTTTATTATTCTGCGGTACTGGTGCGTTTACTATTTGAGCGACATTGTCTTGTGGTACTTGAGTACACACATTGTCTTTTTGCTCGCCACCCGCCGCGACCGTAGACATTGAGTCTGTTCGTGGTTGTTTGCTTGGCCGAGGCGATACGTCTGCCATTGGCCTCCTCGCCTCCATCGCAAGTCTCGCCTTCCTATTTGCATCAGTTATCATTGGTAACCGTGCTGTATGAACGGGTATGAGACTACCTTGGGGCTGCAGTCTCTGTGTACCCACATCTTTGTTTTCACATAGAGGAAGCGTTGGCCCAGTCTGCACAACAGCATTAGAAAGCACTGTGACTTTAGGGTTAAACTTCACAGTCGTCTCCTTCCTCTCTTCTTCCCCCTCCAGTCATTCCACCACCTCGAAACGATTACCTTGAGTAGTGTCCGGGTAGGATGACGTATCGGTCTCCGAGGCAGTGTTGTAGGCCTGAGCTCGACCGAAATTTGGGTTGGAGCTTGCCCACGAGCCTCCCCTCCTCTGGGTGGGGGGGCTGGAGCTCGAACAGCTCTCCCTCCATAAGGGGTATATCCCCGACCTCCTCCTCTTCCTCTCTGAGGGGTTCCCTGCCACCTCGAGGCTCCTCTCCATGTTCCTCGTCCTCGTCCTCCTCCTCCTCCTCCTCCTCGTCCTCCTGCTCCTGCTCCTCCTTCTCGTCCTCTTTTGAGAGGCATTTAAGTTCTTTTGTCTCTCCCTTTCCTCCTTCTTCTCCTTCATCCTCTTCATGTAGGTAATGATTGCCTCTCGTAACTCCTCATCATCACACATATTGGCATACCAACCTTCGTTCACAGCGGCAATCTGAAGCATATTGAAAAGGCCCGGTTCCTTGCCTTCCGTCCTGCTCAGAAAATTTGCCCTTGCTGTTGGGTTCTGCCTATCATGATTGAAAGAGCAGTCTCTGTTCTCCATCTGTGCCTTACACTGCAAGCCCGCGAACCACCTCCAACATGCGGTCTTCAGGTCTGGCTCTCTCTGTCTCTTCCAACCGGCAACTCTGTTTGTGTACGTGGCTTGTGCGCCAACAGGTACACCGCCTGCCTGTGTCGTATGTGCCTCCGTGAGCGAGTCCATGTTTGAGCATGCACTCATCACTTCTTGAAACAGTGCTGACGGAGCAACGCTTTGAACCGTATTTTCGAACACGTGTGTCTCGAGGAAGTTCTTGGACTTCACTGAGCTAAACGTCGAGCATTGTTGTATGAGCTGAGTAAGCTTACTCGGGTTAACTGTGTGTAACGCCGAAAAGAAATAGAG
>WBZZ01000267.1:55000-70845 GCA_019918135.1 Paulinella micropora
CTCCCACTCTCCATTCCTAGATTGCCTTTTTCTTCAACGTCCTTCCTCCTCTTCTTTTTCCAGAACACAGTCTACCCGTGATTCCCATCCCGGACACATGCACAGTACACAAATTATTGTTTGATGTGAAACTGCGTTCCTTTGCAAGGACTACATTCCTTTGCGACATCTCATCTATTCATCTATTTATCTATCTATCTATTTATCTATCTATCTATCTATCTATCTATCTATCTATCTATCGATTTATCTATCTATCTATCTATCTATCTATCTATCTATCTATCTATCTATCTATTTATCTATCTATCTATCTGTCTATCCATCTATCTATCTGCATACATACATACATACGTGGCTAGGTATGCGCACATGTGGCGCTACCAGTCTGACACGTACCAGCAGACCGCAGACCAGGCTGCTCTGTCCAAAACGACAGCAACAACAGCAGCAACAACAGCAGACGCAGTCGCCGCTAGCGGGGACAAAGACAAAGACAAGGGCACAGACTCAGAGACTCCTCTGCCACCGAAAGCTCCTTTAAAGACTCCTTTAGAGATCCCTGTAGACGCTCCTTTAGAAAAGGTCGGGGTCTTAAAGGGCTTGGAGTGCAAGTTTTGTGGGAACGGCCAAGCAGACAGCCGCTCCATCCCGACCCCCTGAGCAGCCAATCATCTAATACATTATTAATTTTTTCGCAATCACTGTTTTAATATAATACTTGCGATTAGGAACATTTTTCAAGTTTGGGCACTAAAGGACTTTAATGAAAGAGAACGCATTCTTTCTTTCAGCTCCCCCCTCCCTGTTTGTTTTTTCAGTGATGAGTAGCAATTGAGCAATGCCGTTTCAGCTGTTAGGTCCTTATGCTTTCCGAGCCAGTCTTATCCCTTCGAGTGGTACGTGACATCATAAATTCTAAGACTCAAGTACGCAACCTGAAACATGTTAAAAAGAAAATAATATTAATAACTTGAGTAGGAAGCGTAAAAGGAACTTCGGAAAATGGACTTTGAAGACGGTGGATATTATTAATAATATATCAAAAGAACCAAAAGAAAACTTGATATAAAAATGAAGTGCATGATGATTAATCATGATTTGGCCTGCAGGGCATATTTAATATATCTCGGGTGCCGAGCTAACTTTTTTTTTTTTTTTTTTGCGTTTTTTTTCGCGTACACCGTTGAAATTTTTTTTTTTCGGTGTGTTCGCATATGCGTTCATTCGTTCGTTAGTTAGTTCGTCTTCGCTTTTTGACTCCTGTTACGTCCAAGCTTCCTTTTTCCTATCCAATTGTCACGTGTTGAATTAATCACGTGACTCAAGCCGTTAGTATTGTGTACTATCCCCAACGATAGCTCCATGGAAGAGTAAGTCGGTAATATAATCAAACACAGTCCTCAAAAAAAGAGAATGATGATGTCTCGTTACATTAGCTCAGTGACGCAAAGACAAAAAGCCGCCAAAAGACCAGGATCAAATTGGCATCTCATACGTGTCCGGCCAGACGAAATCTATAAATAAGTTTTTTACCAGATAATTCGGGGGGTGATGTCCACAGTACCCCCTCCCAGTTTTTTATGGCGGAACTTCGTTTCCGACATAATACGCTTTGAACTGATTTCTTTTCTGACTAAGATTCGTTTAGAGTTATGTATGAAGATACATCAACCCACGAATTAGCCATTATAAAACAACAATGATACTTGCCCCGGTACCAATCGTATATATACTCTAGCACATTCAGTATCTATATTAAAATCTTCCTCTTTCTTCTGTCGATAAGATATTTGTGCAGTATGTCCAAGTATAATGTTTTATGGTTGAGTAATAATGTAATGTCGCCATTTCCATATATATGTAATAACCGGTCGTCGGTTTCCATAAATACATTTACTTTTTGTGAAGACATACCCTTGTATAAATCGGTATCATTTAATATAGTGTCAGGTGATCAAGTCTGACGACTCAGTATATCCGAAGTTGGGTTGAGTGCGCCCTAACCTTGCGATATGCCGATACAAGTAGAGATCGATGGAATCCGGTGTAGCAGTTCATGTTATTAAAATATATCAGTTCTTGATTAGACTGTAGAGTCTTTAATGAGATCATCATTCTGGTTCTAATGCGGGTCGTATCCAGGAAACACCATCGCTCACTCAAATAGCGATCCCGTAACGGTGCTGTTTCGTGGCCGTCTCGTCTGTCTCTGCCGAAGCAAGAGAATAGAATGCCTATTTTTTGTCAGCTGTGTCTTGTTAATCTCTAGAAGAATGAATGCTGTATTAGCTTTAATATCTAAGTAAGGTTGTCGGGACGATATTGGATCAATGCTATGTTCGCAATCGATCAGGTCCAAAATACTTCTAGAGAAAAAAATACTTATTATAGACGCCGTTTACGCGCGCGAACTCCTTTACCTGGTGGAGGACCTCCAACCAAAGTTAAGTCTAAGGTAGACTGTTCGAGGACGTCCCAAATTTTGTGAGGGATTGCGCCTTGTGCCAAGTCAAAAGGAATGTCCAGCACCCCTCGTGGTAGTGCTTGTATGGTCCACGCGGTATGATCTTTATCTGTGGGAGATATGGTATCATCCCATGTCTCAAGTTTCTTGGCGTCTTTATATACTGGAAGGTATTGTCTTACTTTAGGATCTTCCACTGCATCCAGACTCCTCCAGAAATGTAAGACTGGTTGTATTATTTGTGCCGCAGTCGAAATTCGAATCGATCGCGTATGGCGTTTGTGAGGTACTGCCATGACTCTCGTGAGATATAAATCTGAGAGCGTGTCATGGGCTACGTGTTGAGCCGCAGGCCTCACCAAGTAAAAAGCGTCTTTGGCCCATGAAATGTGTCCAATCGCATCTCCTTCTTTCCAACTAGGGTGAACGAGAGTGTCATTGCCCGCGCGAGGGTCTTGATCTCCGTCATCGCTCCCCTCTTGATGGACTCCTTGCGCCTTTCTCGGTCGGTCGTAGATAAGGTCATTTCGCGCTCTCCTTATTTGCGCCTCCGTGAACTTTCCTTCCGGCACATTCGACTCCACCCTTTTGCGGGTCTGAGTCCCCGCCGCACTTTTGCGGTCGGTGGCCCGCTTGTTCTCCAGCTCAGCCTCCTCCTTCTCCGCAATTGGTGCCCTGTAGGCATCCCGTTCCGAGATATCCTCCTGACGGATTGGTGGGACCTCTTTAAAGTCAGCCTCCATCCGTTTGAGTGCTTGATCAACGGACTCATCTTCAAGTAGGAAGGGATCATACTGAATCAGCCTTCGTACATTGACTATTTGAACTTTTCCTCTGCCCCTGATTTTATAATTCAAAGGCCCCATCTGTTCCATGATCTGGTATGGTCCTTTCCAGTGGATGAACAGCTTCGAGCTGACTCCCTGAGGAACCTGAGGATGATACAGTAGTACAATATCCCCGACCTGAAATCTGACTTGATCCAGGTGTGCCTGCCTGACACCTTCAGCATCAGCCTTCCTGCGCTCCGCCTCCCTATGCGCCTGTACTATTTGCTCCGCCTCCATCTTCGCCCGAAGTCTCACCCCAAACAGCTCATCCTGATCTGCCCATGAATCTTTTGGGTGCAGCAGTGAGGCTGGGATGGCGGGCTCACGCCCATATACCAATTGGTATGGCGAGACGGAACCTTTTGAACCACCTAACGCTGTAGAGGGTAGGCAATTCATAGCAAAGGCAAACGAGGATGCTGCCTCCACCCATGCCTTTTGGTTCTCCTTCTTCATACAATACATCTTCAGCGTGGCCTTGAGGGGTCTATGCACCCGCTCTATCTTGCCGTTCGCTCTGGGGTTATAGGCGGTGACATATTGCCATTTCATGCCGTAATATGCAGATAGCTTGTCGATGACTTCATTATTAAAGTCAGAGCCTCGATCTGAGCATATTTTTCTCGCACCCCAATTTGTGAGATGATCCTGTCAATCAACGCCTTGGCTGTTGTTTCGCCCGCAACGTCTTTGACTGGGACCACCCATACATAGTTGGTGGCTCTGTCTATGGCCGTTAGAAGGTATCTGTAACCTTCCGTCGTGACCGGGAAAGGTCCTACATGATCAGTGTGTAAGAACTCGAACATTCCTAAGTGTAAAGGAAAAGTCCCGATCAGGCCAAAATTCGCCTTCAATGGTGTTTTGGATGTCTTGCATGGGATGCATGCATTGACCTGTTCATGAATATTCTCCTTCATCTTCTTCCACCAGAATCGTCTCGAAATGAACATATGCGTTCTTTGTCGGCCCGGGTGCGCCAGTAGTGGGCAGTTATGAGCAGCGACAAAAATGATGTGTCTGAGTTTCTCAGGAACCCAGAGAGTCCATTTGTCTGGTTGTGATGCATAGCGCCCGTGTTGGCCTTTGTACCACAAGAGACCGTCTCTCCACCCCATCTCCTTCTGTTGCTCTTAATCTCCTTCGTCATTTTCAGCTCGTTCGGGTTCTTGTATAGCTGTATTAGCTCTTTGAACTCCGGATCGAGAGCCTGTTGCTGTCTCCATGCAGTGGGTGAGGCTATGTGGATAGTCCCATCCTCTAGCTGCACTCCTATCCTCTCAGGGTTTTCGTCTAACTCCTCCTTGTTCTCCTGCGGGGGTTCCGCATATGCTTCTTGCTTAATCTCTTCTTGTTTTATCTCCGCCTTCATATTCTCATATGCTTCATAGGACCACTCAGCATCCTCGAGGACATGTGCTGTACAACATATCCCATGATCCGGACCTTGCGGGCTATGACGTAGACCCGATCGGTTATATCGGACCCCTCTCGCCATCTGCATCGACTCGATATGATGCACTTCGTATGTGCAGTCTGGGGATAGATCCTCCATTTCTGCTGATGATACGAGAGCTGCCACTTCTGAGTGAAACTCTAGCCTGGAGAGGCTGTCAGCGACAACATTTCGCTTGCCGGGTAGATGGACCATTGTAAAATTGAAACATGACAAGAATGCCTGCCATCTCGCTAGACGGCCAGTCTGTTCATGATTCATCAGCCATAGTAAATTCTGGTGATCAGTCCTTACTATAAACTGAGGTCCACCCCATAAATACTCTCTCAACCGTTTGAGGGCCCAGACCACCGCCAATGCCTCTCTCTGTCTCGTACAATAGTTTCGCTCCGCCGAGCACAACTTTCTACTTATAAACATGATCGGGCGCAACTTTTTCTCCTCATCTTCCTGTTGTAAGACTGCGCCGATCGCGAACTTTGATGCGTCTGTGTCGACTACGAATTGCTTCGAAAAGTCGGGCATCATCAGCACGAGTCCGCCATCCTTCGGATCTTTATAGATGAGATCTTTGAGCGTGTTGTACGCTTCTAAGGCTTCATCATCCCACTTCTCAAAATCACCGAAGTCGATCATTCTCTCCAACTTAGCCCGAGTTGCACCCCAATTGGGTATGAACTGGCTGTAATATTGCGCCATCGCAAAAAATGAGTGCAGCTCTGTGCGATTCTTCGGCCTCTGTCGGCTCATGATCTCCTCCCTCTTCTCTTTGGATATCGAGACTCTATTGTAAGAGATTTCGTACCCCAAATATGTCACGCTTGTCTTTGCGAGTTGACATTTCTTCAAATTACATTTCAGGCCAAATAGTTTGATACGCCTGAAAATGTCTGTTAGATGGTCGATGTGCTCTTCCATCGTATTGGAGTACACGATAATGTCATCGATGTAACAAAATGCGTACTCTCCCGCCTTCTGTCCTCTTCTCCTCATGAAACCTCCCTCTGTCTGGTCATCATATTTGCTACTCAGCATGCTTTGCATCGCTTTCTGAAAGAGTCCCGGGGCCTGTTTGAGTCCCATCGGAAGTACTTTCCACTGATATATCTCCATTCCTACTACAAATGCAGTCAGCCATCTGGACTTTTCATCCAGTGGAATTTGCCAGAAGCCATTCTTCAGATCAATGACTGAGTATAGCTTGGCGTTCCGCAATACTCGCCTTCCTTCTTCAAGAGTAGGTAATGGATTTCGTTCCTCCTCTAAAATTTTATTGACGCGGGCATAGTTAACCGTTAAGCGCCATTCTCCTCCCGGTTTAGGCGCCAGTCTCGGTTGGGAAACTATTGGAGATGTCGATCTCTCAATGAAATCCTCATCGAGTAACTGCCGCGCTTGTTCTTCTGCGATGTTTGCTTCATGTATACTCAGATTTGCCCGTCGTGGCGCCGGTGAAGGCTCAGCACCTGGTATTTTACAAATAACCGCGGTGAAGTCTTCCGGCTTGACACCTCCCGCTTGAGGGGGGTCAAAAATCATTTTGTTCGCCTTCAATCTCTCTTTCAAAACCTCGTTCTCCTTCTCCGTACCTGCTCCTCCTGCCAATTTCTCGTCTATCGCCGCCTTAAACTCCTCCTCTGACATTCTCTTGTGATGCTTGAGGGGTGCTCTGTCCTCCTCCAAGCCCAACTCTTCTTCTGATATATCGTCCATTCCCGTTTTTTCATATGTGGCAGTGTCTGGTTCGTCGTCCTCCGCCAGACCTTCCAACATATTTATTAATCTCGCATATTGCAACGGAGCTTTTCGGGTGTAGAAACCATCGAAGCATGTGAATGCTTGAGGAATCAATTTCAACTTGTCCTGGTCTCTGAGCTTTCGCTTGTATGCAGTGCTCTGCTCACGAGTCCCGAGACGACAAGCCACCACTAAGTGTTGCTTCCGTGAGGGCACCGGTATCGGATGATCAATAAGCCGGTCCCGTATCTCCTGCGCTCATATCGCCTTCTCATTGTACGGGAGTATGACCGTATATGGTTTATTATTTTCAAAAAGAGTGCGCAGGCACTTTTTCACTTCTGTCAGTGAGCGCGGCCACGTAGGCTCGTCACCCCAGAATTCGTTAATAAAGCTTTTAATATCTTCTGCCGGGATATCAGGGAGTCGTCCCCTTCTCCTCGGTATGAACTCCTGTCTGTCCTTCTCTTCCACCTTTACGTGAAAGCAATACCCGTTGGTAATATATACATCGGCCCCTGCTCCTTCTTCAAATCTCGCCAACGATGGGCACCTTTTTCCCATGCATATAATCTCCTCTTTCCTCTTTTCAATGAGATCGTCTATCGACTTTTTATCCCATTGTGTAGAGACTGTAGCCGTATAGACCTCCGCCTCTCTCTTGTCTGACAGGTTTGAACCATCTTTAGACACCGCGTCCGTTGGCATATATGCCTCATATGCGTGTGTAATGGCCACCTGTTTCCCTTCCGATGCTACCCCTAGGTGTAGGGCCTCGTATGAGTCAATAGCATGGAGAGAGTCGACAGTATATTCTTCTCCTGGCTCTACGCCGTATATGACTCTTTTGGCTTCGCAAGGCCGGGAATTTCGATCAGGAGGTTGCTTTGACCTTGCCCTGGTCTATTCCTTTTCTCGTAAGGAATGTAGATGTGTGTTTTATAATAGGTTGGGTAGTTAAGGAAGAAGGACTCTTCATCATCATATGTAGCCAACTGTTCCCATGTATTTGGGATATTCTGGCCAACATCCTCCATCTCTCTCTCTGCCTCTGTCAATGGAGATCCTCCAGTCTGACCTGCACTCGCTTCTTGTGCATTACCCCCCCCTGTCGACTCTACATCGGCTGTATACGTATACTCCTCTCTCTCCTCTCCATCTATCCCCCATAGAGATGGAGAGCTCTTCTGAGTACTGAGTCTCCTGCTCCTCTCCTCCCTCACTAGGACCATAATCAGTTGGTGTCACACCAGCCTGCTCATTCTCGTCTTCCATCTTATTGTCTATGCTCATGGCGATACCATATGGTATCCAGTGTTACCATATGGTATCAGTTTTTTAGTGACAGGTTTTCAAAAAATTCTAGCGATCGAACCGGATGCGTTGTCATAAATAAACTACAGTAATCTATTGAGCAAGTCCCCAGGAAGCGACCCGTAAAATTTCTCTACAAAACTTTGAGTTGAAGTTTTTTTTATATAGAAGGGTGACCCCTCCCAATACACTTTTTCCACGGGAAGCCGCCACATAATGATTTTTTTCTCCAAAGATGGAAGTAGGAACGACCATCTCAGTCTCTGTTTCTCGGTTCGGGGTGCCTTGGGCAAAAAAGAAATTCGGGGAATCGAAATATAAGGACATTCGGGCTTTGGGCGTGTTGAAAGAAAAAGAAACGAAACAAAAAAAAGCTCTTATTACTGCTCGGTTTGATGGTAAGGATTATTACGAGTTCACAAACATTTGAAGCCAGAGCCAGCCTATGAGTGGTCGAGTTTGGCTGTCATGAATGGGGAGGGCGAAGAGGTAGTGATGGAGGTCTCTGATGATGAAGAAGAAGAAGAGGAGGAGCAGGAGGAGGAACAAAAACAAGAACAGAAAGAGCAGGCTGCTGTAGAAGAAGACGAGGAGGAGGGGGAGGGAGGTGATGAAGAATTCATGCCCTGTTACAATCCAAGCCCTCATACGGCCGAGGAAATAGAGACTGAGAGAGAAAAACTCCTGGGAAAGGGGTTCGACTGGAAGCTGGGTCCACAGGCGGTGGATTGGGGAGCAGATCGACCTTGGCACAAACCGAAGACGACACTCGATGAAAAAAAAGACACTGGCCCCCTGTCGTAAGCCCTCCTCTCTCTCTCTGTCTTCTCTATATATTTTTCCTATTCCAGTTAGCACCTCATTCCCCAACACTTTCTCTACATGTCTATGTCTTTTTTTTTAAATTGTGTTGTGTTGTTTCAGACAACGATTGGAAAGAAAAAAAATTTCAACTCTGTGTTTGGTCTGTTGGTTTCTTGTAATCATGGTGTCAACTTTTTTCAAGGTTTTTGTTTGTTTTGCCAAATTTTTTTAAATTTTTTTCTTTTTTCCTGTGTGAAGACACTTTTTGCACTTTTTGCCATGGATGCGGTGACAAAACTTATACAGCTTACTAACATAGAGCTAGCGAAAGAGAAAGATAAGAGGGTCTCAAAACCACTTACCACGGAAGAATTTTTTGTCTTTGTGGGGCTGTTAATCCAAATCTCATTGGCCGACAGAGGTAGGAGAAGGTCACACTGGACACCCAAAAAGTGTATGGGTACAGACGGCTTGCCGGGGGATGGTTACGGCGACATAATGGCCTGCAATCGGTTCGAGGGGATCTTGAAATGTTTACGTACAGGTCCACCAGCAACAGAAGAGGACCCTTTTTTGCCTATTCGGGGGTGGGCGGAGGCTGTCGATCGTAAGACGAGGGAAGCCATAGTTGCGGGGGGGGGGGGGGGGTCATTACTATCGACGAAATTATGGGGCAGTTCACTGGAGAAGGAATGCCTGGGCAAATGGTTGTTCCCCGCAAGCCGATCCCCGTGGGAAGGGAATATCATACCGCCTGTTGTGTCGAGTCTGGGGTCTGTATCGCACTGGAGATGGTGGAAGGTAAGGAGAGAGATCAAAAAAAAGAATTTGCACATGAGTTCGGGGTCACTACTGCCACCACTTTGCGTATGATGAGGCCGTGGTTCGGTTCTGGGCGCATTGCAATCGGTGATTCGTGGTTTGCCAGTTGCAAAACAGCATGTGAGTTGAAAAAAAGGGGCCTTGATTTTGTCGGAATGGTGAAGACTGCACACGCGGGCTTTCCTGTGAAGATGCTATGGGGTGCCAGGGGGGGGGTCGAAGGGGGATTTGGTGTCAGCAACATGCGAAAAGGACGGTATCAGGCTGCTCGCGGTGAACCAAAACGACCACAATCAGCAGCAGGTTATTGCTACATGCTCCACCACTTTGCCCGGCAAGCCGCGGAATGCTCGTTACAGCCGCACTTTGCCTCTTGTCCCGAGGTGCGAGGCCGTGGCGTTGTATTATAGCGCTTTCAACGCTGTCGATCAATTCAACTCCGCTCGCCACGGGTCCTCTTCCCTCAACCTCGGCATCACAGTCAATGACTGGAAAAAGGTTGATTTCTTTATTTTGCTGGATTTTATTATCACCAATGCTTACAAGCATTTCAATTTTTTCAGCAAAACCGTTTTTGGTCAATCTCAGTATGCTGAAAGGAGACAACAGGCCCGGCTTTTTCAAGCATCTCCTCGCATCCAAGCTCATTGAAAGCGGAAACGAGCCTAATCTTGCAGGTCCCCAGCCCCCCCCCTCTGCACCCCTCTGTAATGCCCCCAACGATAGCTCGTAAAAAGTCGGTAATACAACCAAACACAGTCCTCAAGAATGAGAATGATGTCTCGTTGTATTAGCTCAGTGAAGCCAAAAAGGAAAACGGCAACAGACCAGGAATAAAATGGCATCAGGTCCAATCCGGACAAATAATACTGAAAAACAAGCTGGTGCACCTGTCACCAGGAAAAGGTATTTTTTACCGGCTATCCGGGGGGTGATGCCTACAGTACCCCCTCCCGATTTTATGACGGAAATAGCATTTTCGTCATACACCTTCTGATTTCTTTCTGCAAATAGTATGCGCTATGGAGTCATGCCACACAGCGCATCGACCCACGGATAGACGCTAAAAGACGATAAATATATCCTCATACGGCACGTCAAAGCGGATTCTCTAGCCTTTCTTGTAAATTTTGAACTCCTTCCCCTCAATTTTTTTTTTCTTTTTTTTTTTCGGCAGTATGTCAAGAACAAACGTACAATTAATAAAAAAATACAAGCAACGTGGTGCTGTAGTACGATTCCCCCTTTGATCTCCTTCTTCTTCTTATCATTATGATTATTATTATTATTATTCACAGGGAGATCGTAAGTACATTGTCTTTTTTAATGACATACCCTTGTATAAGGCGGATATCCTATGATATAGTATTAGGGGGCCAGTCCTAATAGCTATATCCGAAGTCGAGGTGTATGTACCCGACCCTGCGATATACCGACACAAGTAGAGATTGACCGTGCTCAGGTACGACAGTATATAATCTATCGTAAAAAATAATTTAATGAAAGTTTCAGAGAACATTTCATTTTCGAGAACATCATCCCAGGACTTGGAAAGGGTCATACCCGGGAACACCATCGCTCAATACACTAGCGATCCCCGTATACGGTGTAGTATCATCGTCGATCGACCTTTCACACTCGTATGTTGCGATCGAATGCCGAGTTATATCACTGAGTCTTTTTAATATTCATATTGATAACTGATGATGCATGATCAAATCATGACACGCCGTGGGCAATCAATCAGTTTATTTGAGACGCATAAAGAAAAATAGTTTCTTTGTCACTGCCTTCGTCGTCTGGCGCGGATTTCTTTGCCTGGTGGAGGACCACCAACAAAAGTCAGATCGAACTTTGACTGTTCGAGAATGTCCCAGATCTTATTAGGGATTCCGCCCAACGATAATTCAAAAGGGACATCAAGCACTCCTCTTGGCAGTGTCTGAATGGTCCACGCAGTGTAATCCTTGTCTCTGGGAGTAATTGTATCATCCCATGTCTCGAGACTTTTTGCGTCTTTATATACTGGCAGATAATGTCTTGCCTTGGATCCTCAACCGGGTCCATACTTCTCCAAAACTGGAGTATCGGTTGTACTATTTTTGCGGCTGATGATATTTTGAGTGTCCGTGTGACACACATCTGTCGTGGGACCGCCACGACCCGCATCAAGTATAAGTCTGAGAGAGTGTCATCAGCGACATGTTGTTCCGCTGGTCTCATCAGATAGAAAATATTTTTCACCCATGCGATGGTTGCTATCGCATCGCCTTCCTTCCATCGCTCATGGACAATCTCAACGTTGCCCGCGTTTGGGTCAGTGTCCGTCCCCTCCTCCTCCTGGTGGACGTCCTTTGATCTCATCGACCTCATCGCCTTCCTCGGTTGGTCGTTGATAAGATCATTCCGCGCTCTCCTTAGCTGCGCCTCTGTGATCTTCTCCTTCTTTCCGCTATGCTCTCGCGGAGACTTGGACTGAGTCCCCACCGCGCTTATGCGGTCAGTCTTCTCCTTGCTGTCCACCTCACTCTCCTCCTTCTCAGCTATCGGTGCCCGATAAGCATCGTCTTGGTCTATGCCAGCCTCCTTGTGGATGGGCGGCACCTCTTTGAAATCATCCTTCATCCGTTTTAACGCCTCCTCAACGGATTCATCTTCCAGTAAGAAGGGATCATACTTAATCAGCCTTCTTACATTCACAATTTGCACCTTCCCTCTACCCCTGATCTTGTAATTCAGAGGTCCCGTCTGTTCCATAATCTGATAAGGTCCTTTCCAGTGAGTGAACAGCTTAGAGCTGACTCCCTTCGGGACTTGAGGATGGTACAATAGTACAATATCCCCGACCTGGAACTTGATCTGATCCAAGTGCGCTTGCCGCACCCCTTCAGCATCAGTTTTTCGGCGCTCCGCCTCTCTATGCGCCCTGACTATTTGTTCCGCCTCCATCTTCACTCTAAGTCTCATCCCAAACAACTCATCCGCATCCGCCCAAGTGTCTTTTGGGTGAAGGAGCGAAGTCGGGATATCAGGCTCACGCCCATATACTAACTGATATGGCGAGATTGAGCTCTTCGAGCCTCCTAACGCCGTAGAGGGTAGACAGTTCATTGCAAACGCAAATGATGGTGCTGCCTCGACCCATGCTCTTTGATTCTCCTTCTTCGTGCAATACATCTTTAGCGAGGCTTTGAGGGGTCTGTGTACCCGCTCGATTTTCCCATTTGCTCGCGGGTTATAGGCAGTAACATATTGCCATTTCATCCCGTAATACTTAGATAGTTTGTCGATGACCTCGTTATTATAGTCCGAGCCTCGATCAGAACATATCTTTCTTGGTACTCCGATCTGTGAGATGATCCTATCGATCAGCGCCTCGGCCGTCGTCTTGCCGGTAACGTCTTTGACAGGGATGATCCACACATAGTCGGTGGCTCTGTCAATAGCCGTAAGGAGGTATTTGTAACCATCCTTCGATTCTGGGAAAGGTCCCACATGATCAATGTGTATAAACTCAACCATCCCCGCATGAAGAGGAAATTCGCCAATCAGGCCGAAATTTGCCTTCAGTGGTGTTTTGTTTATCTTGCACGGGATGCATGCATCCACCGCCTGATCTATCTCCTCCTTCCTCTTCTTCCACCAGAATCGCCTCGCTACGAACATATGAGTTCGTTGTCGACCCGGATGCGCCAAAAGTGGGCAATTGTGGGCTGCGACAAATATAAATCGTCTCAGACTCTCCGGTACCCAAAGGGTCCATTTGTCCGGCTGTGACGCATAGCGACCGTGAAGGCCCTTGTACCACAGTAGACCATCTCTCCATCCCATCTCCTTCATCTGATCTTTGATCGCTTTCGTCATCCGTAGCTCATCCGGGTTCTGATATAACTGTATCAGTTCTTTAAACTCCGGATCTTGAGCCTGTTGTTGCCTCCATGCGGTAGGCGAGGCTATATGGATAGTACCATCTTCTAGCCGTACCCCGATTCTTTCCGGGTCATCGTCTAGGTCACTTCTCCGCTCTTGAGGAGGCTCCGCATAAACTTCCTGCGTCTCCTCTTCCTCTCTTATGTTCGCCTTCGCATTCTCATATACCTCATAGGACCACTCAGCGTCCTCCTGGGTATGTAGCTCACAACATATCCCTTGATCTGGGCCTTGTGGACTGTACCGTAGACCTGTGCGGTCATATCGGACTCCACTCGCCATCTCCATCGCCTCAATGTGGCTGACCTCATACACCTTGTCAGTGGACAAGTCTTCCATCTCCACCGTGGACACCAACGCCGATACTTCTGAGTTAAACTCTAGCCTAGAGAGGCTATCAGCGACCACATTTCGCTTTCCCGGTAGATGGACCATTGTAAAATCGAAACAAGACAAGAACGCTTGCCACCGCGCCAGCCGTCCCGTCTGTTCATGATTCATCAACCATAACAGGTTATGATGATCAGTTCTGACAGTAAATTGAGGTCCTCCCCACAAATACTCTCTGAGCCTCTTGAGGGCCCATACTACCGCCAACGCCTCTCTTTGCCTTGTGCAATAGTTTCTCTCGGCAGCACACAACTTCCTACTAATAAACATGATTGGGCGTAATTTCTTCTCCTCATCCTCTTGTTGTAATACAGCCCCAATCGCAAACTTAGATGCGTCTGTATCGACTACGAATTGTTTCGTAAAGTCGGGCATCGTTAACACCAGTCCTCCGTCTTTCGGGTCTTTGTAAATGAGATCTTTGAGCGCATGAAACGCTTGCAAAGCCTCTTCGTCCCACTTCTCAAAGTCTCCAAAATCTATCATTTTCTCCACTTTAGCCCGTGTTGCACCCCAATCGGGTATAAACTGGCTATAGTATTGCGCCATCGCAAGGAATGAGTGCAATTCAGTGCGGTTCTTCGGTATCGGTTGATTCATAATCTCCTCCCTCTTCTCTTTGGATATCGAGACTCGATTATGGGAGATCTCGTACCCTAAGTATGTCACACTCGTCTTGGCAAGTTGACACTTCTTTAGATTGCACTTCAGGCCAAAAGCTCCGATGCGCCTGAATATATCGGACAAATGATCGATATGCTCCTCCATTGTGTTAGAGTATACGATAATGTCATCGATATAGCAAAATGCATATTCTCCCGCCTTCTGTCCCCGCCTTCTCATAAAGCCACCGTCAGACAAATCATCGTACTGACTGCTCAACATCTTCTGCATCGCCTTCTGGAAAAGTCCTGGGGCTTGCTTGAGGCCCATCGGAAGCACTTTCCATTGATATATTTCCATACCCACCACAAACGCCGTCAGCCATCTGGACTTTTCCTCCAGTGGTATCTGCCAGAAGCCATTCTTAAGGTCAATGACCGAATAGAATTTTGCATTCCGCAGTACTCTCCTTCCTTCTTCTAATGTCGGGAGAGGATTTCTCTCTTCCTCCAGCACCTTGTTAACACGAGCATAGTTAACTGTCAGGCGCCATTCTCCTCCTGGCTTCGGCACTATTCTCGGTTGTGAGACTATTGGAGATGTTGATCTCTCAACAAAGTCCTCATTGAGCAGCTGTCTTGCTAGCTCCTCCGCTATCTTCGCCTCATGTATACTCAAATTCGCCCTTCGTGGTGCCGGTGACGGCTCCGCACCCGGTATTTTGTAAATAACCGCAGTGAAATCTTCAGGCTTGACACCACCTGCATGTGGAGGGTCAAAAATTTCCTTGTTCGCCTCTAATTTGGCTTTTAAAAGCTCCTTCTCCCCGTGCCTACTCCTTCTTCCAATATTTTCCGCGCCGCCTCTTGAAAATCTTCATCAGACATCTGCTTATGCTGCTTGAGGGGTTCTCTGTCCTCCTCCAAGCCTAAGTCCTATTCCGAGACATCATCTAGGCCCGTCTTTTCATACGTGACCGTGTCCGGCTCATCATCTTTACCGAGCTCCACCAGCATGTCAATGAGTCTCGCGTATTGCAAAGGAGCTTTACGGGTGTAAAAACCATCAAAGCATGTGAATGCTTGCGGTATCAATTTCAACTTGTCGAGGTCTCTGAGCTTCCCCTTGTATGCACTGCTCTGCTCACGAGTTCCCGTACGACAAGCCACCACTAGCTGTTGCTTGCGAGAGGGTACCGGTATAGGATGATCAGTAAGCCGGTCCCTTACTTCCTGCGCCCATATCGCCTTCTCATTATATGGCAGGATAATAGTATACGGCTTATTATTTTCGAATAAAGTCCGTAAGCATTTCTTCACTTCAGACAGTGAACGCGGCCACGTGGGCTCGTCACCCCAGAAATCAGTAATAAAACTTTTAATAGTTTCTGGTGGAGTATCCGGGATTCGCCCCGTTCTCCTTGGTACAAACTCCTCCCTTTTTTCTTCTCCTACTTTCGCATGGAAACAGTATCCGTTAGTAATATGGACAT
>WBZZ01000268.1:0-32500 GCA_019918135.1 Paulinella micropora
TCGAATACGAAAATTGAAAGTGAAAATGAAAGTGAAAAATGAATATGAAAAATGAATATGAAAAATAAATATAAAAGGAATATGAAAAATGAATGTGAAAAATAAATATGAAAAATGAATATGAAAAATAAATATGAAAACTAAATATGAAAAATAAATATGAAAAATAAATATGAAAAATAAATATGAAAAATGAATATGAAAAATGAATATGAAAAATGAATATGAAAAATAAATGTGAAAAATGAATATGAAAAATGAATATGAAAAATGAATATGAAAAATGAAAGTGAAAAATGAAAGTGAAAAATGAAAGTGAAAAATAAATATAAAAAATGAATATGAAAAATAAATATGAAAAATGAATATGAAAAATGAATATGAAAAATAAATGAGAAAAATAAATATGAAAAATAATGTGAAAAATGAATGTGAAAAACGAATATGAAAATGAATGTGAAAAATTAATATGAAAAATGAATGTGAAAAATGAATATGAAAAATGAATATGAAAAAAATGTGAAAAATAAATGTGAAAAATGAATTGAAAAATAAATATGAAAAATGAATATGAAAACGAATATGAAAAATGAATATGAAAAATAAATATGAAAAATGAATATGAAAAATGAATATGAAAAATGAATATGAAAAATGAATATGAAAATAAATACGAAAAATAAATACGAAAAATGAATATGAAAAATGAATATGAAAAATGAATATGAAAAATGAATATGAAAAATGAATATGAAAAATGAATATGAAAAATGAATATGAAAAATGAATACGAAAAATGAATATGAAAAATGAATATGAAAAACGAATATAAAAACGAATATGAAAAATGAATATGAAAAATAAATGTGAAAATAAATGTAAAAATCGAATATGAAAAACGAATATGAAAAACGAATACGAAAAACGAATATGAAAAATAAATATGAAAAATGAATATGAAAAATGAATATGAAAAATGAATATGAAAAATGAATATGAAAAATAAATATGAAAATGAATGTGAAAAATGAATGTGAAAAATGAATATGAAAAATGAATATGAAAAATAAATATATAAAAGGAATATGAAAAATGAATGTGAAAAATAAATATGAAAAATGAATATGAAAAATAAATATGAAAACTAAATATGAAAAATAAATATGAAAAATAAATATGAAAAATAAATATGAAAAATGAATATGAAAAATGAATATGAAAAATGAATATGAAAAATGAATATGAAAAATGAATGTGAAAAACGAATATGAAAAACGAATTGAAAAACGAATATGAAAAAAAATATGAAAAATGAATATGAAAAATGAATATGAAAATAAATATGAAAAATAAATATGAAAATAAATATGAAAATAATATGAAAAATAAAAAAAAAATGAATGTGAAAAATGAATATGAAAAATGAATATGAAAAATGAATATGAAAAATGAATATGAAAAATGAATATGAAAAATGAATATGAAAAATGAATGTGAAAAATGAATATGAAAAATGAATATGAAAAATGAATATGAAAAATAAATGTGAAAAATGAATGTGAAAAAAATATGAAAAATGAATATGAAAATGATATACGAAAAATGAATATGAAAAATGAATATGAAAAATGAATATGAAAAATAAATATAAAAATGAATATGAAAAATGAATGAAAAATAATATGAAAAATGAATATGAAAAATGAATATGAAAATAAATATGAAAAATAAATATGAAAAATAAATATGAAAAATAAATATGAAGAATGAATATGAAAAATGAATATGAAAAATGAATATGAAAAATGAATATGAAAAATAAATGTGAAAAATAAATATGAAAAATGAATATGAAAAATGAATATGAAAAATGAAAGTGAAAAATGAAATTGAAAATGAAATGAAAAATGAATATAAAAATGAATATGAAAAATAAATATGAAAAATGAATATGAAAAATGAATATGAAAAATAAATATGAAAAATAAATATGAAAAATGAATGTGAAAAATGAATATGAAAAATGAATGTGAAAAATGAATGTGAAAAACGAATGTGAAAAATGAATGTGAAAAATTAATATGAAAAATAAATATGAAAAATAAATGTGAAAAATAAATGTGAAAAATGAATTGAAAAATGAATATGAAAAATGAATATGAAAATGAATATGAAAAATGAATATGAAAAATAAATATGAAAAATGAATATGAAAAATGAATATGAAAAATGAATATGAAAAATGAATATGAAAATAAATAGAAAAATAAATAGAAAAATGAATATGAAAAATGAATATAAAAATGAATATGAAAAATGAATATGAAAAATGAATATGAAAAATGAATATGAAAAATGAATATGAAAAATGAATAGAAAAATGAATATGAAAAATGAATATGAAAAATGAATATAAAAACGAATATGAAAAATGAATATGAAAAATAAATGTGAAAAATAAATGTGAAAAATGAATATGAAAAATGAATATGAAAAATGAATATGAAAAATGAATATGAAAAATAAATATGAAAAATGAATATGAAAAATGAATATGAAAAATGAATATGAAAAATGAATATGAAAAATAAATATGAAAATGAATGTGAAAAATGAATGTGAAAAATGAATATGAAAAATGAATATGAAAATAAATATAAAAATGAATATGAAAAATGAATTGAAAAATAAATATGAAAAATGAATATGAAAAATAAATATGAAAAATATGAAAAATGAATATGAAAAAATGAATATGAAAAATAAATATGAAAAATGAATATGAAAAATGAATATGAAAAATGAATATGAAAAATGAATATGAAAAATGAATGTGAAAAAAATATGAAAAAAATATGAAAAAATATGAAAAAAAATATGAAAAATGAATATGAAAAATGAATATGAAAAATAAATATGAAAATAAATATGAAAATAAATATGAAAATAATATGAAAAAATATGAAAAATGAAGGAAAAATGAATATGAAAAATGAATATGAAAAATGAATATTGAAAAATGAATATGAAAAATGAATATGAAAAATGAATGAATATGAAAAATGAATGTGAAAAATGAAAATATGAAAAATGAATATGAAAAATGAATATGAAAAATAAATGTGAAAAAATGAATGTGAAAAACAAATATGAAAAACGAATATGAAAACGAATACGAAAAAATGAATATGAAAAATGAATATGAAAAATGAATATGAAAAATAAATATATAAAAGGAATATGAAAAATGAATGTGAAAAATAAATATGAAAAATGAATATGAAAAATAAATATGAAAACTAAATATGAAAAATAAATATGAAAAATAAATATGAAAAATAAATATGAAAAATGAATATGAAAAATGAATATGAAAAATGAATATGAAAAATGAATATAAAAAAATAAATGTGAAAAATAATTATGAAAAATGAATATGAAAAATAAATATAAAAAATGAAAGTGAAAAATGAAAGTGAAAATGAAAGTGAAAAATAAATATAAAAAATGATATGAAAAATAAATATGAAAAATGAATATGAAAAATGAATATGAAAAATAAATATGAAAAATAAATATGAAAAATGAATGTGAAAAATGAATGTGAAAAATGAATGTGAAAAATGAATGTGAAAAATGAATATAAAAAATGAATGTGAAAAATGAATATGAAAAATGAATATGAAAAATAAATGTGAAAAATAAATGTGAAAAATGAATTTGAAAAATAAATATGAAAAATGAATATGAAAACGAATATGAAAAATGAATATGAAAAATAAATATGAAAAATGAATATGAAAAATGAATATGAAAAATGAATATGAAAAATGAATATGAAAAATAAATACGAAAAATAAATACGAAAAATGAATATGAAAAATGAATATGAAAAATGAATATGAAAAATGAATATGAAAAATGAATATGAAAAATGAATATGAAAAATGAATATGAAAAATGAATACGAAAAATGAATATGAAAAATGAATATGAAAAACGAATATAAAAAACGAATATGAAAAATGAATATGAAAAATAAATGTGAAAAAATAAATGTGAAAATCGAATATGAAAAACGAATATGAAAAACGAATACGAAAAACGAATATGAAAAATAAATATGAAAAATGAATATGAAAAATGAATATGAAAAATGAATATGAAAAATGAATATGAAAAATAAATATGATAAATGAATGTGAAAAATGAATGTGAAAAATGAATATGAAAAATGAATATGAAAAATAAATATATTAAAAGGAATATGAAAAATGAATGTGAAAAATAAATATGAAAAATGAATATGAAAAATAAATATGAAAACTAAATATGAAAAATAAATATGAAAAAATAAATATGAAAAATAAATATGAAAAATGAATATGAAAAATGAATATGAAAAATGAATATGAAAAATGAATATGAAAAATGAATGTGAAAAACGAATATGAAAAACGAATTTGAAAACGAATATGAAAAAAAAAATATGAAAAATGAATATGAAAAATGAATATGAAAAATAAATATGAAAAATAAATATGAACAATAAATATGAAAAATAATTATGAAAAATAAATACGAAAAATGAATGTGAAAAATGAATATGAAAAATGAATATGAAAAATGAATATGAAAAATGAATATGAAAAATGAATATGAAAAATGAATATGAAAAAATGAATGTGAAAAATGAATATGAAAAATGAATATGAAAAATGAATATGAAAAATAAATGTGAAAAATGAATGTGAAAAACAAATATGAAAAACGAATATGAAAACGAATACGAAAAATGAATATGAAAAATGAATATGAAAAATGAATATGAAAAATAAATATATAAAAGGAATATGAAAAATGAATGTGAAAAATAAATATGAAAAATGAATATGAAAAATAAATATGAAAACTAAATATGAAAAATAAATATGAAAAATAAATATGAAAAATAAATATGAAAAATGAATATGAAAAATGAATATGAAAAATGAATATGAAAAATGAATATGAAAAAATAAATGTGAAAAATAAATATGAAAAATGAATATGAAAAATGAATATGAAAAATGAAAGTGAAAAATGAAAGTGAAAATGAAAGTGAAAAATAAATATAAAAAATGAATATGAAAAATAAATATGAAAAATGAATATGAAAAATGAATATGAAAAATAAATATGAAAAATAAATATGAAAAATGAATGTGAAAAATGAATGTGAAAAATGAATGTGAAAAATGAATGTGAAAAATGAATATAAAAAATGAATGTGAAAAATGAATATGAAAAATGAATATGAAAAATAAATGTGAAAAATAAATGTGAAAAATGAATTTGAAAAATAAATATGAAAAATGAATATGAAAACGAATATGAAAAATGAATATGAAAAATAAATATGAAAAATGAATATGAAAAATGAATATGAAAAATGAATATGAAAAATGAATATGAAAAATAAATACGAAAAATAAATACGAAAAATGAATATGAAAAATGAATATGAAAAATGAATATGAAAAATGAATATGAAAAATGAATATGAAATGAAATGAATATGAAAAATGAATATGAAAAATGAATACGAAAAATGAATATGAAAAATGAATATGAAAAACGAATATAAAAAACGAATATGAAAAATGAATATGAAAAATAAATGTGAAAAATAAATGTGAAAATCGAATATGAAAAACGAATATGAAAAACGAATACGAAAAACGAATATGAAAAATAAATATGAAAAATGAATATGAAAAATGAATATGAAAAATGAATATGAAAAATGAATATGAAAAATAAATATGATAAATGAATGTGAAAAATGAATGTGAAAAATGAATATGAAAAATGAATATGAAAAATAAATATATAAAAGGAATATGAAAAATGAATGTGAAAAATAAAAATGAAAAATGAATATGAAAAATAAATATGAAAACTAAATATGAAAAATAAATATGAAAAATAAATATGAAAAAATAAATATGAAAAATGAATATGAAAAATGAATATGAAAAATGAATATGAAAAATGAATATGAAAAATGAATGTGAAAAACGAATATGAAAAACGAATTTGAAAACGAATATGAAAAAAAAATATGAAAAATGAATATGAAAAATGAATATGAAAAATAAATATGAAAAATAAATATGAACAATAAATATGAAAAATAATTATGAAAAATAAATACGAAAAATGAATGTGAAAAATGAATATGAAAAATGAATATGAAAAATGAATATGAAAAATGAATATGAAAAATGAATATGAAAAATGAATATGAAAAATGAATGTGAAAAATGAATATGAAAAATGAATATGAAAAATGAATATGAAAAAATAAATGTGAAAAATGAATGTGAAAAACAAATATGAAAAACGAATATGAAAACGAATACGAAAAATGAATATGAAAAATGAATATGAAAAATGAATATGAAAAATGAATATGAAAAATGAATACGAAAAATGAATACGAAAAATGAATATGAAAAATGAATGTGAAAAATGAATATGAAAAATGAATATGAAAAATGAATGTGAAAAATGAATGTGAAAAATGAATGTGAAAAATGAATATGAAAAATGAATGTGAAAAATAAATATGAAGAATGAATATGAAAAATGAATATGAAAAATAAATATGAAAAATAAATATGAAAAATGAATGTGAAAAATGAATGTGAAAAATGAATGTGAAAAATGAATGTGAAAAATGAATATAAAAAATAAATGTGAAAAATGAATATGAAAAATAAATGTCAAAAATGAATGTGAAAAATAAATATGAAAAATGAATTTGAAAAATAAATATGAAAAATGAATATGAAAAATGAATATGAAAAATAAATATGAAAAATGAATATGAAAAATGAATGTGAAAAATGGATATGAAAAATGAATATGAAAAATGAATATGAAAAATGAATGTGAAAAATGAATATGAAAAATGAATATGAAAAATGAATCGGAAAAATGAATACGAAAAATGAATATGAAAAATGAATATGAAAAATGAATATGAAAAATGAATATGAAAAATGAATATGAAAAGTAAATGTGAAAAATAAATGTGAAAATCGAATATGAAAAACGAATTTGAAAAACGAATACGAAAAACGAATATGAAAAATGAATATAAAAAATGAATATGAAAAATGAATATGAAAAATGAATATGAAAAATGAATATGAAAAATGAATATGAAAAATGAATGTGAAAAATGAATGTGAAAAATGAATATGAAAAATGAATATGAAAAATGAATACGAAAATTGAATACGAAAATTGAAAGTGAAAAATGAATATGAAAAATGAATATGAAAAATAAATATGAAAAATGAATATGAAAAATGAATATGAAAAATGAATATGAAAAATGAATATGAAAAATGAATATGAAAATTAAATATGAAAAATTAATGTGAAAAAGAAATATGAAAAATAAATATGAAAAATGAATATGAAAAATGAATATGAAAAATGAATATGAAAAATGAATATGAAAAACGAATATGAAAAAACGAATATGAAAAATAAATATGAAAAATGAATATGAAAAATGAATATGAAAAATAAATATGAAAAATGAATATGAAAAATAAATATGAAAAATAAATATGAAAAATAATTATGAAAAATAAATACGAAAAATGAATGTGAAAAATGAATGTGAAAAATGAATATGAAAAATGAATATGAAAAATAAATATGAAAAATGAATATGAAAAATAAATATGAAAAATGAATGCCAGTGAAAAATGAATGTGAAAAATGAATGTGAAAAATAAATACGAAAAATGAATAAGAGAAATAATATGAAAAATGAATGTGAAAAACGAATATGAAAAACGAATATGAAAAACGAATATGAAAAACGAATATGAAAAACTATATGAAAAACTAATATGAAAAATAAATACGAAAAATGAATATGAAAAATGAATATGAAAAATAAATATGAAAAATAAATATGAAAAATAAATACGAAAAATGAATATGAAAAATGAATGTGAAAAATGAATATGAAAAATGAATATGAAAAATGAATACGAAAAATAAATATGAAAAATGAATATGAAAAATGAATATGAAAAATGAATATGAAAAATGAATATGAAAAATGAATATGAAAAATGAATATGAAAAATGAATATGAAAAATAAATATGAAAAATGAATGTGAAAAAATAAATATGAAAAATGAATATGAAAAATGAATATGAAAAATGAATATGAAAAATGAATATGAAAAATGAATATGAAAAATGAATATGAAAAACGAATATGCAAAATGAATATGACAAATGAATATGACAAATGAATATGATAAATGAATATGAAAAATGAATATGAAAATGAATACGAAAAATGAATATGAAAAATAAATATGAAAAATAAATATGAAAAATGAGTATGAAAAACTAGATATGAAAAATGAATATAAAAAATGAATGTGAAAAATAAATATAAAAAATGAATATGAAAAATGAATATGAAAAATGAATGTGAAAAATAAATATGAAAAATGAATGAAAAATGAATGAGAAATGAATGAGAAATGAATGAGAAATGAATGAAAATGAATGAGAAAATGAATGAAATGAACGAAATGAATGTATGTATGGTATGTTTGCATGTACATACCTCGATGCTTTCTCATGAAAGATTTCACCATTCCAAAGGCTAGCTCCGTGACATGGGTTGAATTCGGGGCTATACGCAGGGAGAAACACCAGCTCCACTCCTACGCCTGCATGTATGTATGTATGTATGTATGTATGCATGCATATTATTATATATGTGTATGTATGTATGTATGTATGTATGTATGTATATATATATGTATGTATATGTATGTATGTATATATATGCATGTATGTATGCATGTATGTATGTATACGTATGTATGTATGCATATGTATGTATGTGTGTTGTTGTGTGTATGTATGTATGTAAGGGTAGCAAAGATACCTGCCAGTAGCACTTTCAGCGGTTCTACAACATCTCGCGCGGTGTGAACCCTTGCGTTGTCCAAGATTAGCTTGTCCCCACGAACGAACATTCCTGCTTCGTATGTAGCCATGACGGTATCCTGCCAATCCAGAGCTGAATTGGTTCCTTCCCGAAGGGAAACCAACGCTGCACCATTTGGATGACGAAGGCTTGTGATGAGCGTTCCACTAAAGGCGGTCTCTGAGTCCGTCCCCAAATCCTGCTGAAGAACCACGCGCTGTCCAGGATAGGACTTGCATCCTTGTACTCCGTAGAGATCTGCAACACCAAACCAAAAGGATAGTAGAAAGCATCAAACGAAGCACATATTATATGTATACATATACGTAAAGCAAGGAAACAATATTTATTAGAGTTTGGATAGCTATGAGATTGAAAATGTGACCGCTGTCTCTGAGATGGACTTCATCCATGAAAAGCAGATGGACCAGAGGAATAGTCGGTACCCAATCCAAATATTGATACATTTTCAAAATGTTTCCAATGGTGTACTTTTTAGGATTGGTTACATATGCTTTTTTGTCAGTAAACTTTAGAGTTCTTGCGTATGCGGTGCACTCGCGTCCGTGCCGAACCATCGGGGCCTCCTTCCATCTGCAGCAAACAAAGAAATAAAATTTATATTATATATGTAAGATTGCCATCTAAGAACAGGAATATTATTAATGACAATGACTTTGTGTGCGGAAAGTAAATTACCCAATCCCAACTCAAATGTTCCTTCAGCATCTGCATAACTTGGTAATCTCCATTCCGTGGAGCTTCCGACCAAATAATGAAGGCAGACCATTCGAGCAGAAGCTGTGCTGCGGGAGTCAAGGTGGAATAACGTCTCCCGCCATGCTTATTGGGATGAGCACCAAGGATTTCATTTCAAGATACCGGGCTTTCCAATATGGCACTCCCTATTACAGTTAAGCAACTTGTTGTTGTGGTTGCGGTGGTACCGGGTGGTGTTTGTTGTTGTGGTTGAAGAAGCAAACAAGCAAACAAAAACAAACAAACAAGCCAACCAACTGGCGTACGTATTTCTTGCAGGCCGCAGCTGCTCCATTAGTCCTGGCCTCCCGCATGATGAGCAGACGCATCCAGTCCGCATCCTTTTCATCTCGCGTGCTGCCAGGGACAGCTTGGGAAAGGCAGGGCGGATTTTGCATAGCTACTGGTGTTGGTAAAGGCGAGCTCCTTGAAAGGCTTTCAGCGAAGGCAACTCATAAAACGGATACATTTGCCTCCAAACCTGCTTTCCCTCCAGGCCATTGAAGTTACCAGGGAAAGGAAAAGTACTTTTTTTCAAGGAAATTAGTGGCTTCCCTCCTAACCTGCTTTCCCTCCAAGCCATTGAAGTTCCCCAAAAAAGGAAAAGAGAGATTTCAGACCACACTAATGGGACCCAATGTTATGTCAACAGCTAGATGTCTAATTTTATGGAACCATGTTGATCAGCAAGCCGTGCTCCCTTCAAAACTCTGTCTTTCTCTTACAAGGAAAGCGCTCAAGAGAAGGTTACCGTTGCGGATATCTGTGCAGCTCATGCTTTCGTACGCAAAGTCAAAGATGAAACTGTGCTGTAAAAAGCTCCAAGATATGGGTATCTAACCTCTTCCTTTCCCTTTTGCATTTAGCCTGTTTTATTTTTGCTTTTTGTCTTTTTTATATCAAGAATTGCTGAAATGTCTTACGTAACGGTCACCGTTCCGTGGGAAACGGATACGGTTGTTGCCAGGTAGCCGCAAAAACAGACTAAAAGAAACTGTTTCTGAGCCCGTCTTTATGTGCACAATCTCACCCCAACATGACCTTTTTTGTTTTTGCAGCGAATGACCCACAAGTGAAAGATCAAATTCCCACCAGTCGCGTGTGGAGCTCCTGAGGAAATCTGGCATGTCTACTGTAAAGTTACGTGACGAGCTATACTGCATCGAGCGCAAGATCCAGACTGGCCGCAAGAACTTGTTCAAAAAGAAAGAAATGTTGGAGACTGTTCTGAAAGCTGGTAAAGCAGGAAGAGGAGGCCCTCATATCTATACTGATCCCAAGGTATGCACCACTAACTTTCTAGCAGTGCAGCGTTTTCTTGTGTTATTGTCCTTCGACTTCTAATGTATGTTTGTTGCCTTGTATGTTGCAGACGAAAAACTACAATTCACTGTGTCAGTAAAGAGGAAAAAGATGCTCGCGGGAACGTGTACACCACATGGCTGAAGGTTGAGAACGATTGCAACCTGTTTCAAGACCACTGGGTTGTCTTCGTGGACAAGCTACAACTGGAAAAGGCGGAAGAAAGGGAGAGCAAGAAACGCGAAATCTTGTCCCGTGCTGATCCTGCACGCTACAGTGCCGCCATGAAGGAGAAAGTGCAACAGTTTTTACATCTCAAGGTGGGAGAAGAGAACGTTGAGTCTGCCTGGCGCGGCGACCACTCCAAACTCGTCGTCAACGACAAGGAAGGGAGGGAGTTGTTCACTTCAGCTGCGAAGGCCAGACGGGCAGAGCTTGCTCAACAAGGACACCAACGCTTCAAACTGGAAGGACTCGAGCTACAAACATTGGTCGACAAGTTCAGAGCTCCCAACCAAGAGGCAACCGTCGACAAGAGCTACTACCAGAGCCTTTATGAGGATCTGATGTTATCATCCAAGTTATCGCCCAACCGAGCACGATCTATTTCGCAACTTGGCAAACGTCGCAAGCAGCACCTGGACCACCCAGACGTACCGGACTTGCTACAACCATTGGCTGCCTACACTATGCTCACCAATCAAGCAAGTGATGATTGCGATCTGCAGACGCCCACCAAGAAGCAAAAAGCTATGATGCAGCAGCCAGCAGCACCATCCAAGACTCCCACGACTTCAGCCGTGGACCAGGTCAAGAAGCGCACGGTGATCTGGGTGGATTCGGACTCCGACAGCCAGTGTACTTGGGGATTCTCAGAGGATGAGAATGAATAACGTTATCACGTCCTTGCATCGCGCTCTGGCAATGGCAAGAAAGAAAAGAAGGAGACTCAGCCGGTGGTTGTCATCAAAAAGGAGACTCAGTCGCGTTCCAGCAAGATGGAAAAGGGAGATTCTGAAACCACAACTGCAGTAACTCAACAAACGCACGCTCTCATCAAGAAGGAGACAGACCACACTGATTCTCGACCGGCAGCAGTGGTGGTGGTCAAGAAGGAACCTCAACTTGATCATGATTCAGAGGATAGCTATAGTCGACCCGCAATTGCACCTGGCCCCTTCTTTCCTTTCGATGAACACCTCATGTTGAGGAATTTGATGGAGAACTCAACAAAGCTAAAGCACACCAACTTCTTCTTGCAAGAGAGGGACATGCCAGCGCTTGGCTTCATGTTAGCTTTGAATATGTCTGCATATCCTAACTGGACGCTGCCAGCATACCTGGGCAAGACGGTGGAAGTTTTAGTTCACTCTGATCCAAAACAAGTTGCAACTAGATCCAAGATCGTCGTCCACATCTATGGAATAACAGACTTGCAATCTGTGCCAAAGTCCATGACCAATGAAGAATTCGTCAAAAGATCGTTCGCACCATCTTATGTCTTGAGACGCCAATATCGAGGTCGACGCAACGGGGCTAATCTTCCGCTAGAGCTTCTGGGAGAAGAAGGCGCTACTGATCCTCGGTACGAACCGTTCGAAGTACAAGTCGACGCATTCGAAGTGTTGGTGGATTCGTTTGACCTACAAGTTCAAGTTGATGGCAACGGCAACAACTGCGGCGGCGTCTTGAAGCCACATGATGCCAGCGACCTTCTTCATAAGCTGGAGGAGGAATCTGAGTCGGATATGCTGGAGGAGGAATCTGAGTCGGAATGATAGTATTACTTGAACGATAATTCACTTGCAACTTGTGCGCTGTCGCGTCGGATTGGAAAATATAGACTAGTTTGGGTTGTCAACTTCATTGCGAACTTATTTACTGTATTAACTAAGTTTTTCATAAATAAATAGATTTATTTCAGTATTTTCAATGTTTGAATTGATAATATTATTAATACTGGGTCGGAATAATTTAATTAGTCTCAATAGTCTGATTCAGGATCGCCACGCGAAGGCACTGAGATTGAAGTTTAAGTTAACTTGATATTATTATAATATCAATACAAGCTCGCTAAAATCACGAGGACAGGCTAGTGACTTAACTTTCACAAACTATTAATATTAAGTTTCAAAATTCCCTGGATTCAGATTTAAATTATTTAAATTTCAAAAAATTTGAAATTCGAATTTTAAACGGTAATTAATCCTTATTTTGCATGCTAATTCTTAATCTGACCCTTAATATTAAATTTAACATAAAAAATAGAACTTGAACGTCCTGAGTAATATTAATACATCAGCTTTGCAAGTGGCAAGTATATTATTAGTTGAAAACAGTCTGAGTGCTTGCGTAAAAAAAAAAAAAAAAAAAAAAAAAAAAAAAAAAAGTAAAGTTGCGACTTATGGGAAGACTTCTTACGGAGTTACCCGGCAAACCGCAGTGTTAAAAGGTGTGGTAAGGTCTATTAAATGTGACCTGTTTACACCTTTCTCGATGCCTGATTATGATCAACCTTACCCACCAAAGCAGTCTGGCTCTAGCTCTCAATCTACAAGTGCTCTCTGTCCTACCCTGTGCAACCAACTGTCCACCTGACTCGTCAGGGACTGTCACATGCTCAGACCGTCACCGTGGAATGATTCCATTGGTCACTAATTACAATCTACAAGCTACTTAGTAACTACCGTAGTGAATATTGAGTGAAGTCTATGGTTAAATTGATTTCATTGTCGCCTAGTCAAAAATATAAAGATTTCTCTATTACAGTATAACAGGTGTTATTAAGTTAATCATCTACTGGTAGATGATGTACAGTAAACAGTAATTTTTTTTGTCTAACAAGGTTCTGCACTGTACGACCGTTCACTACACAAATGTGATTTGCTAACTCCCTGCCCAGTGATGTCGACTCTGTTACAGACTCTACCTACTCTGGCAGCTCAGACAGTCACAATTGAAAGCTGTATCTAGCCTTGACCAACTAATCTGATAAGCAAACGGGAAATTGTGACAGATGAAAAGTGCTAATAACTAAAAGAGAAACCAGTCAATATACAATGATAATTGTGTGGTAGCTATGAGGCAGCTGTTGAGCTTCGTGTCGCAAGCCTCCCAATCATACAGAAGCCAACCAACGCAATAAAACCTCTTAAAATGTCCTTGCGACGTTGCAAGGTTACCTGTCTTGTTGATAATACCTTATTTGTGGCGCTTTCGTTGTCTTCACTTGTCAATTGAGGGCTAGATTTGTGCAATTTCTTTGACTTCTGTCCTCCCAAGTGAGACGCGGTTCGGTCATATGGTCCAAGTTGATTTTGCAGCTTTGCCTCTAACGATCCCTGGTTCCGCACAGGCAAAGAGAATTCTTCTGTGACGGCCTTCTCAGAGGTCCCAGTCAGTAACAAATTTTCCCTACACGATTTGCTCTTGTCAATACACAAAAGAAACAAAAACAAAAACAAAAAAAAATACTTGTAAATGAGACAATCTGCATTAGGGACATATCCCTATGACAGGCAATCACCGCATTTCATCGAATAGCAGCTTTCAACAAGCAAGCACCAAAATCGTCTCGAAATCGTGAGATTTCTTTCCCTAATGATACAACATTTTAAAAGCATAAACAAAGGAAAGGAAACTAGAGAAAATTTACCAATAAAGCCTTGGCTTCCGCAGATGAAAAATTAATGAGACCTCTGGCTATCTCCTAATGGTAAACATCCCACAATGCCCTTAGACAATCACTATCCTGCTACGATAAGACGGCTTACCTTTTTGTCCGCACCTGCTACTATGACTATTGATTGTGCCTTAAAGAAGTGAAAATGCTTGCATAGAAGTACAGACGTGGCCGTAAGACTTACAAAAAAATCGCCCATAACCTGCGTCACACCTGGAACAAGACAACACAGATGAGACATGGCACCATCATAGCTTTTATGCCGACCAACAGGATAAAGAGGAGCTGACGTGTTCTTTAACGCCTTTACAGCACCCTCATCTGCAGTCAAGCAACCGTCTCTAACATTCATATCTTTATTTTTACCCAAAAACAAAGCCCCGCTCGGAGTCGCAGCATGTACGAGCCACCTATCCCAAATTTGCTGGTACAAGGGTTGTCAGAGTTGCGTGGAAAGAACCGCTTCTCAAATTTGAGTGGCTTTTTGACAGCTGCAAAAGTTGTGCCTGAAAATCAAGCCGCGTTACAGGTTAGGAGGAAAGCAGAAAAAAGAGACCAACGCTATGAGAATCAGGTTTCTCAAGAAGTGCTGCACACAGAAGATCCAAGCGAATCGGTGAGTGCATCCCGGAACACAGAAGAAAACACATATTACAAAGCTTTATACATGAAATCAAGGATAAAGGCGCTTCAAGGACACATAAGCGCTACTGTAAAAGCAGATTTCCAATTGGCAGGGATTTTCTTCCACTTGATTGTATAATTTGCATCTTATTGTACGAACACTATTGTAAGATTGATGGTAAATCAATACCACTTCACAACGAGCTACAGTAGTGAGCAGAATTAAGGAATGATTACTCAGGATGTCTTGTGGCCTGGAGGCCAGTGTGACTACGGTGCGCACTCCTGCAGCAGTCAGCGCGGGTCCACAGGCCATATGCACACCTGACCGGACCTGCGCTGGACGCGATGCGGGCCGCTTGGATTTTAGTGAACATGCCACCCGTGCCCCAGCCACTGCCTGCACCCCCGACATCTGCCTGCATAGAGCCCAGCATTGGCAGAAAAGCCCAAAGACGTCAACACAACCTCGAGTTTATCAAGGCATTCCACAAATGGGATCTTCTCGGCACCCTGCGATGCAAGGAGACGTGCATGGTTTGCAAGAGCAAGAGATTCAGCCTTTCGGCTGGAGAGGAGCATGGGAAGTAAACCGGTTCCTTGGGATTTTTGGTGTATAGCCCGTCCACGTCCGTCATGAGAATAAGCCAGTCAGCCTATCCAACAAGAGTTTGTCACACAACTAGGGCTGCGTGCCTCTATTACTTACGTCTATCAGGCTGGCAACTCTGGCGCTCAGCGTGTCATTGTCACCAAACCTTTACAAAAGCAGCCGTCACTGGAGAAATTTCGGCCCATAAGCAAGCAACTGACTTCAGTTCTTCCACGGCAACAGTATCGTTTTCGTTGACGATCGGGACAACTTCCATACTGACATTCCAAAAGGTAAATAAACAGAAATTCAAATTTATTTCCTTTTTAAAACCGTAGGAGTTCCCTAAACGTTTGTTGAACATTTATGCAATGGTGTTTTCTTCCCACGTCACCCATTGTTAGGAGGATCTACAAGAGCAAAGACGCAAGGCTTTGTTCATATATCCGAGCATACAGTCAGGAAACTTACTTGGGCGACTGGTTGACCGAAGAAGCCGAAGAAATCTTCATATAAGCGCATCAGATCGCTTTGGCTGCACAGCGGGACATGTGGTTGGAGTGCATGACTGGGCAAGGGGACCCAACTGCGGCGGCGGCTTGCTTGCCGGACATGGTGCTGGGCCTGCAACAGCAGCACTTCCTGTCCAACAACAGCAGCACTGCCTGTCCAACAACAACAGGCCACCTTGCGATGCCTAGTTTCCTGCACCCCAGCGAGACGGCCCCCTAAAAGGCAACTGCTACCACAAGAAAAGAGAAGCAGCAAAAAAAACTACCGAGGACACGAGGACGACATCGAAGCCAAGTCCTCTCAAATCCACAACCGTTTTTACCAAATAGGAGAAGGTCACCTACATAATAATCAATTTGAGTGCGTCTGTTTGCTTGAAGGCTGCACACTGCGGGAGATAGTATTTCGAGAACCACATTGACAAAGCGACCATCTTCGCTCATCAAACTGGCCGAGCCGATCTTAAGGACCTACATGCACCCAGTAGATATGAACACAAACAAGAGGCCAAGCGCTGACCACTATCTTTCGTTCATTTGCACACTGCTTGCGCTGATTGGAGGGGGTAGCCATGGGAGCCAATCAGGATCTGGCCAATACCATAGCAGAATACGACGTAGAATCATGTGCGTTTACATATCTTTGTCAAAATCATGCTGTTTATGATTATTTCCCTTCTATCATTTCTGAAGCAGACTTCAAGAAGATATGATGGTTTGAGGCTACAAGGAGGAGTTGAGATCGTTCTTGCAGTGTAGATCATCAAGCTGAAGGGTCACTACCACCATGCTACTACTACCACTACTACTACTACTACTACTACTACTAACAATAATGATAATAATAATAATAATAATAACAATAGTGCTTCTCAGTCAATGGCGAATGCATTTCTGCACATGTGCCTCCATCGTCTCACCCGTGAGGGGAGCACGAAGATTTGACGATAGGCTCTACTGACACCCCCGCAAGGCAGCTCCAAGCCTTCCAGACAGACCAATACTTTCAAAGAAAATATCCTTTGAAAATACCGGCACCGACGGGAATCGAACTGGCGACAGGTCCCAGATGGTAGACCTTAACCACTGGGCTATCGCGGTGCCACTAATAATAATAATAATAATAATAATAATAATAATAATAATAATAATAATGATACTATATCTGAGGCGTACTGATGCAGCTAAGTGGCATATCCTCAACGGACATAAGCCTCCAATACCCTTGTTCGAGGTCCTCCACCCCCCCGTGTCAGTCTCTCGCCTGATGATCGGGGCCACCGATGGAGCTCCTGAGGGCAAGACTGCACTAAGCCGAGGTTATTCCGCAGTCCCAGCAACCTCTTGCAAGACGTCACCGAATGTGCAAGTGCATACACCAAGCGCGGTTGCTAGAGCTGCCTCGAAACCCCACCCATAACAATCTGGTGTCTGCTGGGTCCTGGGCTATCAACCAGCATATGCGGAGTTTAAGATCTTTTACGCGCGCAGCGACCCTCCTCCCCAGCATCTACCACCAAAGGGTTATGAGTTGGCGTCACAGTTTAGCGCCTTGAGGCCATTGGGCTGGAACTCTGTTTAGCAAGTGTGACTAGGTTTTTTCATTGGGATTTCCCTCAAATATGTCACAGTCAACACTCCAAGGCAGATTTACTATATCTGAGGCGTACTGATGCAGCTAATGGCATATTCTCAACGGACATAAGCCTCCAATACCCTTGTTCGAGGTCCTCCACCCCCCCGTGTCAGTCTCTCGACTGATGATCGGGGCCACCGATGGAGCTCCTGAGGGCAAGACTGCACTAAGCCGAGGTTATTCCGCAGTCCCAGCAACCTCTTGCAAGACGTCACCGAATGTGCAAGTGCATACACCAAGCGCGGTTGCTAGAATAATAATAATAATAATAATAATAGTGTATCTCCTGCCAATTGCTGAGCCAAAAGGCCATGTGCATCCAGTCCTCCATTCCATAAGGAAAGTCTCCACACCAATCGGTGGAATAAAGGAAGTGACGGCATAGAACATTACTCTAGGAGCTTTATACCAATCAGCCCATGGAAAGGACCGATGGCCTATGTACTCCCTAAATAATAATAATAATAATAATAATAATAATAATAATAATAATAATGATAATAATAATAATAATAGACTTATCAGTCAATTGGCCTTTGATCCTGTCGGACATGTGCCTCCATTGGTAGCACGGGGCCGTTCGGTGACGCGGCTCCGCTCCAAAGACTCGAATAATAATAATAATAATAATCATAATAATAGTGCTTCTCTGTCAATGGCTGATGCATTTCTGCACATGCGCCTCCATCGTCTCACCCGTGAGGGGAGTACGAAGAATTGACGATAAGCTCTAATGACACCCCCGCAAGGGCAGTTCCAACACTTCCAGACGGGCCGGTATGTTCAATGAAAATACTGGTCCAGAAATAGACCGGTATGTTCAATGAAAATACTGGTGGCACCGACGGGAATCGAACTGGCGACAGGGCCCAGATGGTAGAACTTGACCACTGGGCTATCACGGAGTCCAATAATCATAATAATAATAATAATAATAATAATAATAATAATAATGATTATTATTATTATTATTATTATTATTACTATTATTACTATTATTATGGACACCGTGATAGCCCAGTGGTCAAGTTCTACCATCTGGGCCCTGTCGCCAGTTCGATTCCCGTCGGTGCCACCAGTATTTTCATTGAACATACCGATCCGTCTGGACCAGTATTTTCATTGAACATACCGGCCCGTCTGGAAGTGTTGGAACTGCCCTTGCGGGGGTGTCATTAGAGCTTATCGTCAATTCTTCGTACTCCCCTCACGGGTGAGACGATGGAGGCGCATGTGCAGAAATGCATCAGCTATTGACAGAGAAGCACTATTACTATTATTATTATTATTATTATTATTATTATGGAGGCACATGTCCAGGATCTGGATCTGATGCTATAGTCTGAGGAAGCCTATTATTATTATTATTATTATTATTATTATTATTATTATTATTATGGAGGCACATGTCCAGGATCTGGATCTGATGCTATAGTCTGAGGAAGCCTATTATTATTATTATTATTATTATTATTATTATTGACACCGTGATAGCCCAGTGGTCAAGTTCTACCATCTGGGCCCTGTCGCCAGTTCGATTCCCGTCGGTGCCACCAGTATTTTCATTGAACATACCGGTCCGTCTGGACCAGTATTTTCATTGAACATACCGGTCCGTCTGGAAGTGTTGGAACTGCCCTTGCGGGGGTGTCATTACAGCCTATCGTCAATTCTTCGTACTCCCCTCACGGGTGAGACGATGGAGGCGCATGTGCAGATTTGCATCAGCCATTGACAGAGAAGCACTATTATTATTATTGTTATTATTATTATTATGGAGGGGTGCACAGTATGGCACCCCACGGGAAGAGGTGGTTGGGCCTCTTCCCACTGGTTTCGAGGCTATGTCGTTGTGTTGGCTCCGAGGCTATGTTGTTGTGTTGGTTCCGAGGCTATGTTGTTGTGTTGGTTCCGAGGCTCTGTTGTTGTGTGGGTTCCGAGGCTATGTCGATGTGGGTTCCGAGGCTATGTTGTTGTGTTGGTTCCGAGGCCATGTCGTTGTGTTGTTTTTTATAAGGCATACACCACGTGGGATCAAAGGGGTATTTACATTCCGCGATCTAGGGGTGGTGACGGGTTTCGAGGCGTCCCAGATACTTACCACAAAACGTCCTCATGCGCTGGCAGACCGCATGAAATGTCTGCTACCCCTGTGAGTACCTCCATGCGGGCCCTACCCAGTCTCGTGGAGCTCTCATACGGGGAAGATCAATCATTTGTAGTTGATTTCCTGCAAGGTACCCGACACTGTGGGGGTAGTAGGGACTTCCTTTTGGGGCCTTCTATGCAGGATGGTTAGAGTCACTCTTCCCTCCCCAACATACTCACTGTAGTCCCTGTTGGGTCGAGGGATGGAGGCGCATGGCCCTCGGGCTCAGCCATGACAGATCAATATATATTATTATTATTATTATTATTATAGTAATAGTAATGATAATGATAATTATATAATAATAATGATAATAATAATGATAATGTATCTCCTGCCAATTGCTGAGCCAAAAGGCCATGTGCATCCAGTCCTCCATTCCATAAGGAAAGTCTCCACACCAATCGGTGGAATAAAGGAAGTGACGGCATAGAACATTACTCTAGGAGCTTTATACCAATCAGCCCATGGAAAGGGACCGATGGCCTATGTACTCCCTAAATAATAAAAATAATAATAATAATAATAATGATAATAATGATAATAATGATAATAATAATAATAATAGTGCTTCTCTGTCAATGGCTGATGCATTTCTGCACATGCGCCTCCATCGTCTCACCCGTGAGGGGAGTACGAAGAATTGACGATAAGCTCTAATGACACCCCCGCAAGGGCAGTTCCAACACTTCCAGACGGGCCGGTATGTTCAATGAAAATACTGGTCCAGACGGATCGGTATGTTCAATGAAAATACTGGTGGCACCGACGGGAATCGAACTGGCGACAGGGCCCAGATGGTAGAACTTGACCACTGGGCTATCACGGTGTCCATAATAATAATAATAATAATAATAATAATAATAATAATAATAATAATAATAATAATAATAATAATAATACTATATCTGAGGCGTACTGATGCAGCTAAGTGGCATATCCTCAACGGACATAAGCCTCCAATACCCTTGTTCGAGGTCCTCCACCCCCCCGTGTCAGTCTCTCGCCTGATGATCGGGGCCACCGATGGAGCTCCTGAGGGCAAGACTGCACTAAGCCGAGGTTATTCCGCAGTCCCAGCAACCTCTTGCAAGACGTCACCGAATGTGCAAGTGCATACACCAAGCGCGGTTGCTAGAGCTGCCTCGAAACCCCACCCATAACAATCTGGTGTCTGCTGGGTCCTGGGCTATCAACCAGCATATGCGGAGTTTAAGATCTTTTACGCGCGCAACGACCCTCCTCCCCAGCATCTACCACCAAAGGGTTATGAGTTGGCGTCACAGTTTAACGCCTTGAGGCCATTGGGCTGGAACTCTGTTTAGCAAGTGTGACTAGGTTTTTTCATCGGGATTTCCCTCAAATATGTCACAGTCAACACTCCAAGGCAGATTTACTATATCTGAGGCGTACTGATGCAGCTAATGGCATATCCTCAACGGACATAAGCCTCCAATACCCTTGTTCGAAGTCCTCCACCCCCCCGTGTCAGTCTCTCGCCTGATGATCGGGGCCACCGATGGAGCTCCTGAGGGCAAGACTGCACTAAGCCGAGGTTATTCCGCAGTCCCAGCAACCTCTTGCAAGACGTCACCGAATGTGCAAGTGCATACACCAAGCGCGGTTGCTAGAGCTGCCTCGAAACCCCACCCATAACAATCTGGTGTCTGCTGGGTCCTGGGCTATCAACCAGCATATGCGGAGTTTAAGATCTTTTACGCGCGCAACGACCCTCCTCCCTAGCATCTACCGCCAAAGGGTTATGAGTTGACGCCACAGTTTAACGCCTTGAGGCCATTGGGCTGAATAATAATAATAATAATAATAATAATAATAATAATAATAATAATAATAGGCTTCCTCAGACTATAGCATCAGATCCAGATCCTGGACATGTGCCTCCATTAATAATAATAATAATAATAATAATAATAATAATAATAATAATAATAATAATAATAATAATAGTGCTTCTTTGTCAATGGCTGATGCATTTCTGCACATGCGCCTCCATCGTCTCACCCGTGAGGGGAGTACGAAGAATTGACGATAAGCTCTAATGACACCCCCGCAAGGGCAGTTCCAACACTTCCAGACGGGCCGGTATGTTAATAATAATAATAATAATAATAATAATAATAATAATAATAATAATAGTGCTTCTCAGTCAATGGCGAATACATTTCTGCACATGTGCCTCCATCGTCTCACCCGCGAGGGGAGTACGAAGATTTGACGATAGGCTCTACTGACACCCCCGCAAGGCAGCTCCAAGCCTTCCAGACAGACCATTACTTTTCAAAGAAAATATGCTTTGAAAATACTGGCACCGACGGGAATCGAACTGGCGACAGGTCCCAGATGGTAGACCTTAACCACTGGGCTGTCGCGGTGCCACTAATAATAATAATAATAATAATAATAATAATAATAATAATAGTGTATCTCCTGCCAATTGCTGAGCCAAAAGGCCATGTGCATCCAGTCCTCCATTCCATAAGGAAAGTCTCCACACCAATCGGTGGAATAAAGGAAGTGACGGCATAGAACATTACTCTAGGAGCTTTATACCAATCAGCCCATGAATAATAATAATAATAATAATAATAATAATAATAATAATAATAATAATAATAATAGTGCTTCTCTGTCAATGGCTGATGCATTTCTGCACATGCGCCTCCATCGTCTCACCCGTGAGGGGAGTACGAAGAATTGACGATAAGCTCTAATGACACCCCCGCAAGGGCAGTTCCAACACTTCCAGACGGGCCGGTATGTTCAATGAAAATACTGGTCCAGAAATAGACCGGTATGTTCAATGAAAATACTGGTGGCACCGACGGGAATCGAACTGGCGACAGGGCCCAGATGGTAGAACTTGACCACTGGGCTATCACGGTGTCCATAATAATAATAATAATAATAATAATAATAATAATAATAATAATAGTGCTTCTCTGTCAATGGCTGATGCAAATCTGCACATGCGCCTCCATCGTCTCACCCGTGAGGGGAGTACGAAGAATTGACGATAGGCTCTAATGACACCCCCGCAAATAATAATAATAATAATAATAATAATAATAATAATAATAATAATAATAATAATAGTGCTTCTCTGTCAATGGCTGATGCAAATCTGCACATGCGCCTCCATCGTCTCACCCGTGAGGGGAGTACGAAGAATTGACGATAGGCTCTAATGACACCCCCGCAAGGGCAGTTCCAACACTTCCAGACGGACCGGTATGTTCAATGAAAATACTGGTGGTACCGACGGGAATCGAACTGGCGACAGGACCCAGATGGTAGAACTTGACCACTGGGCTATCACGGTGTCAATAATAATAATAATAATAATAATAATAATAATAATAATAATAATAATAATAATAATAATAATAATAATATGTATGTATGTATGTATCGTCTGCCAATTGCTGAGCCAAAAGGCCATGTGCATCCAGTCCTCCATTCCATAAGGAAAGTCTCCACACCAATCGGTGGAGTAAAGGAAGTGACGGCATAGAACATTACTCTAGGAGCTTTATACCAATCAGCCCATGGAAAGGGACCGATGGCCTATGTACTCCCGAATAATAATAATAATAATAATAATAATAATAATAATAATAATAATAATAATAATAACAATAACAATAACTAGGGGCTGCGCCAACACCTGAAAGGATGGTTTCGGGCACCCCCCCCCCCCAACCCCTTCGGGCTGGGGTTCCCGGGGGGGAGGCCCAGACTCCCACTCTCCCGTCGACAGGGTACGTTCAATTGCCGGAAGTACCAGCAGAACGCACGTGTAAGCTCTGGTGGCACAAAAACCTAAAATCTCTGGCTTTTGTGCCACCCGCCACCAAAACTTTTTTATCTCCGAAGAGAGCGCACAGAGAGGTGTCGGGTACACCAAACATCAGCCTCAAACTCCCTCGGGTGTGCGCAAACGGCGCCTAGTGGCGCAAAAGGCTCCATTTTCCGGTGTGTAGGCCACCCGGCGCCACAATTTTTATATTTTCGAAGAGAGCTCATCAAGAAGTGTCAGATACACCAAATATCAGCCGCTAACTCCCTCTGGTGTGCGCAAACGGCGGCTGGTGGCAAAGACCTCAATTCTCTGGTGTGAGTGCCACCCGCGACCAGATCGGGTACGTACAATCGCCGGGCTGGGGTTCCCGGGGGCAGAGCCCCCCGCACCCCCCCCTGCCCCGTCGACAGGGTACCTTCAATTGCCGGAGGGCGCCTGGTGGCAAAAAAACCTCAATTTTCTGGTTTGGGTGCCACCCGCGACCAAAACGGGTAGGTACAATTGCCGGGCTGGGGTTTCCGGGGGGAGGGCCCCCCGGACCCTCCCTGCCCCGTCGACAGGGTACGTTCCATTGCCGGAGGCAACGGCAAGTACTGCTAAAAAACAAGGAAATTTGGCATTCAGCTCACTCCCCTAACGCAAATATTTGCGTGAATTACAAAGAAATCATACCAGCATCAAGATCGAGTCTGCTGCTACCCACCCTGCCAATATGAGCCCAACTCCTCCTGGGTCCCACAAACCATGATTTATTCCGATGGGAGAGCCGAAAATAGGCTTAAAAAAACAAGGAATTTTGGCATGCAGGACACTCCCCTAACGCAAATATTTGCGTGAATTCCAAAAAAATTATATCAGCATCAAGATCGAGTCTGGGGCTAGCCATCCTGCCAATATGAGCTCCCAACTCCTCCTGGTTTACACAACCCATGATTTATTCCGACGAGGGTGCAGAAAATAGGCTAAAAAAACAAGGAATTTTCGCATTCAGGACACTCCCCTAACGCAAATATTTACGTGAATTCCAAAGAAATTATATCAACATCAACATCGAGTCTGAGGCTAGACACCCTGTCAATATGAGCTCCCAACTCCTCCTGATTCAGACAAACCATGATTTATTCCGATTGGGGTGCGAAAAAAAAACAAGGAATTTTGGCATTCAGGACACTCCCCTAACGCAAATATTGCGTGAATTCCAAAAAAAAATCATATCAGCATCTCTTTTGAGTCTGGGGCTAACCACCCTGCAAATATGAGCTCCCAACTCCTCCTCGTTCCCACAAACCATGATTTATTCCGACAGGGGTGCGAAAATGCGGGGTGGGGGGGGGGGGGTACACAATTTTCATTTTCCCCCTCCCCCAAACCCCCCAAAACCCTTCTCCAACACCTTTCAGGGATAATAATAATAATAATAATAATAATAGTGCTTCTCTGTCAATGGCTGATGCATTTCTGCACATGCGCCTCCATCGTCTCACCCGTGAGGGGAGTACGAAGAATTGACGATAGGCTCTAATGACACCCCCGCAAGGGCAGTTCCAACACTTCCAGACGGACCGGTATGTTCAATGAAAATACCGGTGGCACCGACGGGAATCGAACTGGCGACAGGGCCCAGATGGTAGAACTTGACCACTGGGCTATCACGGTGTCCAATAATAATAATAATAATAATAATAATAATAGTGCTTCTCTGTCAATGGCTGATGCATTTCTGCACATGCGCCTCCATCGTCTCACCCGTGAGGGGAGTACGAAGAATTGACGATAAGCTCTAATGACACCCCCGCAAGGGCAGTTCCAACACTTCCAGACGGGCCGGTATGTTCAATGAAAATACTGGTCCAGAAATAGACCGGTATGTTCAATGAAAATACTGGTGGCACCGACGGGAATCGAACTGGCAACAGGGCCCAGATGGTAGAACTTGACCACTGGGCTATCACGGAATAATAATAATAATAATAATAATAATAATAATAATAATAATAATAATAAATAATAGTGCTTCTCAGTCAATGGCGAATGCATTTCTGCACATGTGCCTCCATCGTCTCACCCGCGAGGGGAGTACGAAGATTTGACGATAGGCTCTACTGACACCCCCGCAAGACAGCTCCAAGCCTTCCAGACAGACCATTACTTTCAAAGAAAATATCCTTTGAAAATACTGGCACCGACGGGAATCGAACTGGAGACAGGGCCCAGATGGTAGAACTTGACCACTGGGTATCACGGTGTCCATAAATAATAATAATAGGCTTCCTCAGACTATAGCATCAGATCCAGATCCTGGACATGTGCCTCCATTTCCTGGACATGTGCCTCCATTAATAATAATAATAATAATAATAATAATAATAGTGCTTCTCTGTCAATGGCTGATGCATTTCTGCACATGCGCCTCCATCGTCTCACCCGTGAGGGGAGTACGAAGAATTGACGATAAGCTCTAATGACACCCCCGCAAGGGCAGTTCCAACACTTCCAGACGGGCCGGTATGTTCAATGAAAATACTGGTCCAGAAATAGACCGGTATGTTCAATGAAAATACTGGTGGCACCGACGGGAATCGAACTGGCGACAGGGCCCAGATGGTAGAACTTGACCACTGGGCTATCACGGTGTCCAAAATAATAATAATAATAATAATAATAATAATAATAATAATAATAATAATAATAATAATAATAGTGTATCTCCTGCCAATTGCTGAGCCAAAAGGCCATGTGCATCCAGTCCTCCATTCCATAAGGAAAGTCTCCACACCAATCGGTGGAATAAAGGAAGTGACGGCATAGAACATTACTCTAGGAGCTTTATACCAATCAGCCCATGGAAAGGACCGATGGCCTATGTACTCCCTAAATAATAATAATAATAATAATAATAATAATAATAATAATAATAATAATAATGATGATGATGATGATGATGATAATAATAATAATGATAACAATAATAATAACAATAATAGTGCTTCTCAGTCAATGGCGAATGCATTTCTGCACATGTGCCTCCATTGTCTCACCCGCGAGGGGAGTACGAAGATTTGAAATAACAACAACAACAATAATAATAATAATAATAATAATAATAATAGTGCTTCTCTGTCAATGGCTGATGCATTTCTGCACATGCGCCTCCATCGTCTCACCCGTGAGGGGAGTACGAAGAATTGACGATAGGCTCTAATGACACCCCCGCAAGGGCAGTTCCAACACTTCCAGACGGACCGGTATGTTCAATGAAAATACTGGTCCAGACGGATCGGTATGTTCAATGAAAATACTGGTGGCACCAACGGGAATCGAACTGGCGACAGGGCCCAAATGGTAGAACTTGACCACTGGGCTATCACGGTGTCCAAAATAATAATAATAATAATAATAATAATAATAATAATACTATATCTGAGGCGTACTGATGCAGCTAATGGCATATCCTCAACGGACATAAGCCTCCAATACCCTTGTTCGAGGTCCTCCACCCCCCCGTGTCAGTCTCTCGCCTGATGATCGGGGCCACCGATGGAGCTCCTGAGGGCAAGACTGCACTAAGCCGAGGTTATTCCGCAGTCCCAGCAACCTCTTGCAAGACGTCACCGAATGTGCAAGTGCATACACCAAGCGCGGTTGCTAGAGCTGCCTCGAAACCCCACCCATAACAATCTGGTGTCTGCTGGGTCCTGGGCTATCAACCAGCATATGCGGAGTTTAAGATCTTTTACGCGCGCAACGACCCTCCTCCCCAGCATCTACCACCAAAGGGTTATGAGTTGGCGTCACAGTTTAACGCCTTGAGGCCATTGGGCTGGAACTCTGTTTAGCAAGTGTGACTAGGTTTTTTCATCGGGATTTCCCTCAAATATGTCACAGTCAACACTCCAAGGCAGATTTACTATATCTGAGGCGTACTGATGCAGCTAATGGCATATCCTCAACGGACATAAGCCTCCAATACCCTTGTTCGAAGTCCTCCACCCCCCCGTGTCAGTCTCTCGCCTGATGATCGGGGCCACCGATGGAGCTCCTGAGGGCAAGACTGCACTAAGCCGAGGTTATTCCGCAGTCCCAGCAACCTCTTGCAAGACGTCACCGAATGTGCAAGTGCATACACCAAGCGCGGTTGCTAGAGCTGCCTCGAAACCCCACCCATAACAATCTGGTGTCTGCTGGGTCCTGGGCTATCAACCAGCATATGCGGAGTTTAAGATCTTTTACGCGCGCAGCGACCCTCCTCCCTAGCATCTACCGCCAAAGGGTTATGAGTTGACGCCACAGTTTAACGCCTTGAGGCCATTGGGCTGAATAATAATAATAATAATAATAATAATAATAATAATAATAATAATAGGCTTCCTCAGACTATAGCATCAGATCCAGATCCTGGACATGTGCCTCCATTAATAATAATAATAATAATAATAATAATAATAATAATAATAATAATAATAATAGTGCTTCTTTGTCAATGGCTGATGCATTTCTGCACATGCGCCTCCATCGTCTCACCCGTGAGGGGAGTACGAAGAATTGACGATAAGCTCTAATGACACCCCCGCAAGGGCAGTTCCAACACTTCCAGACGGACCGGTATGTTCAATGAAAATACTGGTGGCACCGACGGGAATCGAACTGGCGACAGGGCCCAGATGGTAGAACTTGACCACTGGGCTATCACGGTGTCCTATAATAATAATAATAATAATAATAATAATAATAATAATAGTGCTTCTCTGTCAATGGCTGATGCATTTCTGCACATGCGCCTCCATCGTCTCACCCGTGAGGGGAGTACGAAGAATTGACGATAAGCTCTAATGACACCCCCGCAAGGGCAGTTCCAACACTTCCAGACGGGCCGGTATGTTCAATGAAAATACTGGTCCAGAAATAGACCGGTATGTAATAATAATAATAATAATAATAATAATAATAATAATAATAATAGTGCTTCTCTGTCAATGGCTGATGCAAATCTGCACATGCGCCTCCATCGTCTCACCCGTGAGGGGAGTACGAAGAATTGACGATAGGCTCTAATGACACCCCCGCAAGGGCAGTTCCAACACTTCCAGACGGACCGGTATGTTCAATGAAAATACTGGTGGCACCGACGGGAATCGAACTGTCGACAGGGCCCAGATGGTAGAACTTGCCCACTGGGCTATCACGATGTCCATAATAATAATAATAATAATAATAATAATAATAATAATAATAATAGTGCTTCTCTGTCAATGGCTGATGCATTTCTGCACATGCGCCTCCATCGTCTCACCCGTGAGGGGAGTACGAAGAATTGACGATAGGCTGTAATGACACCCCCGCAAGGGCAGTTCCAACACTTCCAGACGGACCGGTATGTTCAATGAAAATACTGGTCCAGACGGATCGGTATGTTCAATGAAAATACTGGTGGCACCGACGGGAATCGAACTGGCGACAGGGCCCAGATGGTAGAACTTGACCACTGGGCTATCACGGTGTCCAATAATAATAATAATAATAATAATAATAATAATAATAATAATAATAATAATAATAATAATAATAATATACTTCCTCTAAGGCATACTGATGCAGCTGATGGCACGATCCGTTTCCGGACATGAGCCTCCATGCCCTTGTTCGAGGTGCTCCATCCCCACCTAGTCAGTCTCTCGACTGATTATAGGGGCCACCGATGGAGCTCCTGAGGGCAAGACTACACTAAGCCGAGGTTATTCCGCAGTCCCAACAACCTCTTGCAAAACGTTGCCGCATGTGCAAGTGCGTACACCAAGCATGGTTGCGAGAACTACCTCAAAACCCCACCCATAACAATTCGGTATCCGCTGGGTCCACGGGCTATCAACCGGCATAGCGGAGTTTAAGATCTTCGACAGGCGCCCAACGACCCTCCTCCCCAGCATCATCCACCAAATGGTTTTGAGTTAGCATCACAGTTTAACGCCGTAAGGCCATTGGGCTGAATAATAATAATGATAATAGACTTATCAGTCAATTGGCCTTTGATCCTGTCGGACATGTGCCTCCATTGGTAGCACGGGACCGTTCGGTGACGCGGCTCCGCTCCAAAGACTCGACTGGAATAATGATAATAATAATAATAATAATAATAATAATAATAATAGGCTTCCTCAGACTATAGCATCAGATCCAGATCCTGGACATGTGCCTCCATAATAATAATAATAATAATAATAGTGCTTCTCTGTCAATGGCTGATGCATTTCTGCACATGCGCCTCCATCGTCTCACCCGTGAGGGGAGTACGAAGAATTGACGATAAGCTCTAATGACACCCCCGCAAGGGCAGTTCCAACACTTCCAGACGGGCCGGTATGTTCAATGAAAATACTGGTCCAGAAATAGACCGGTATGTTCAATGAAAATACTGGTGGCACCGACGGGAATCGAACTGGCGACAGGGCCCAGATGGTAGAACTTGACCACTGGGCTATCACGGTGTCCATAATAATAATAATAATAATAATAATAATAATAATAACTAGTGGCTGCGCCAACACCTGAATGGATGGTTGACCGGTGCGCGAATTTGCGCACCAAACCCCGCCAGCCCCACTTCTTATCACTTTTTGGAGGCCCCCCCCCCCCCCCCCCCCCCCCCCCCCCCCCCCCCCCCGCCCGCCCCCTTTCCCTTCGACAGGGTACGTTGAATTGCCGGAGGTACCGCAAAGGGCGCCTGGTGGCAAAAACCTCAATTTTCAGGTGTGGGTGCCACCCGCGACCAGAACGGGTACGTACAATCGCAGGTCTCCCCCGGACCCCCCCTGCCCCTTCGACAGCGTACGTTGAATTGCCGGAGGTGCCGCAAAGGGCGCCTGGTGGCAAAAACCTCAATTTTCAGGTGTGCGCGCCACCCGCGACCGGAGCGGGTACGTACAATCACATGGCTGGGGTTCCCGGGGGGAGGGCCCCCCGGACCCCCTGCCCCGTCGACAGGGTACGTTCAATTGCCGAAGACACCGGCAAGTACTGCCAAACCCCCCACCCCCTTGACCAACACCTTTCAGGGATAATACATAATAATAATAATAATAATAATAATAATAATAATAATAATAATAATAGTGCTTCTCTGTCAATGGCTGATGCATTTCTGCACATGCGCCTCCATCGTCTCACCCGTGAGGGGAGTACGAAGAATTGACGATAAGCTCTAATGACACCCCCGCAAGGGCAGTTCCAACACTTCCAGACGGGCCGGTATGTTCAATGAAAATACTGGTCCAGACGGATCGGTATGTTCAATGAAAATACTGGTGGCACCGACGGGAATCGAACTGGCGACAGGGCCCAGATGGTAGAACTTGACCACTGGGCTATCACGGTGTCCAATAATAATAATAATAATAATAATAATAATAATAATAATAATAATAATAATAATAATAATAATAATAATGATAATGTATCTCCTGCCACTTGCTGAGCCAAAAGGCCATGTGCATCCAGTCCTCCATTCCATAAGGAAAGTCTCCACACCAATCGGTGGAATAAAGGAAGTGACGGCATAGAACATTACTCTAGGAGCTTTATACCAATCAGCCCATTGAAAAGGATCAATGGCCTATGTACTCCCTAATAATAATAATAATAATAATGATAATAATAATGATAATAATAATAGTGCTTCTCTGTCAATGGCTTATGCATTTCTGCACATGCGCCTCCATCGTCTCACCCGTGAGGGGAGTACGAAGAATTGACGATAAGCTCTAATGACACCCCCGCAAGGGCAGTTCCAACACTTCCAGACGGGCCGGTATGTTCAATGAAAATACTGGTGGCACCGACGGGAATCGAACTGGCGACAGGGCCCAGATGGTAGAACTTGACCACTGGGCTATCACGGTGTCCATAATAATAATAATAATAATAATAACAATAATAATAAATAATAGTGCCTCTCTGTCAATGGCTGATGCATTTCTGCACATGCGCCTCCATCGTCTCACCCGTGAGGGGAGTACGAAGAATTGACGATAAGCTCTAATGACACCCCCGCAAGGGCAGTTCCAACACTTCCAGACGGGCCGGTATGTTCAATGAAAATACTGGTCCAGAAATAGACCGGTATGTTCAATAATAATAAATAATAATAATAATAATAATAATGATAATAATAGTGCTTCTCTGTCAATGGCTGATGCAAATCTGCACATGCGCCTCATCGTCTCACCCGTGAGGGGAGTACGAAGAATTGACGATAGGCTCTAATGACACCCCCGCAAGGGCAGTTCCAACACTTCCAGACGGACCGGTATGTTCAATGAAAATACTGGTGGCACCGACGGGAATCGAACTGGCGACAGGGCCCAGATGGTAGAACTTGACCACTGGGCTATCACGGTGTCCATAATAATAA
>WBZZ01000268.1:35000-52500 GCA_019918135.1 Paulinella micropora
GGACGGGCTCTTTTTCAACTGGTTTTGCGTTAACTGGTGGGCCACCTAGAATTTTCATCTTTAAGACAAGTTACCCACAAAAGTCTGGCAGGGTGGCACACCAAATTTTTTTCACTGGTGGCACACAACAATTTTTTAGAGAATTTTCCGGCTTGATAATTTAAAAGTCTAGTAAGTATGGGGGGAAAAGATTTCAGGTTGGACTGATGTTGATCTAAGTGCATAACTTGAGATCTCATAACACAGACGGTGTGAAGAGTACCTTATCTGTACCACTGCTTTGTCAGACAGCACACATTAATTGTGGAAAGTTTGAAAGGAAAATTCCATGAGTTCTGAGCAAAAGTTGCACGGAACTAGGCAACGGAAATGTGGAGAGTGCCATGCTACATTCTGAACCAGGGAGGAGAAACAGCTCTACTCATGTCTACAAGCTAGCACGAGCACCAATATAAGATCAGCACCATCATCTCCACTACCTCTCACAAGGTCATTAAACAAATTCATTGTCTCAAACAGTCATTCACAGACTGCAAGAGCACAAAGACCATAGTAAAGGATACAACCCCCAATTCGTTATCCATGTTCTCTCACAACCAGAGAATCCAGCCTCCATCATCGGTGGAATTGGCTGAGCAGACAGGATACACCACTCCTGCCACGATTATGCACACGTTCGCTATGAGGCCGCAGGGAAGTATCCCTTCGCAACCCTGCACACGTTCGCTATGACGCCGCAGGGAAGTATCACTTCGCAACCCAAACAGGAAGTACTTATAGAGAATTCGGAAAAAATACCGTCCATCGGGATGCAAGGGTTGCAACTAGAATCACCAACTACACACACCCCTCATATGTGCAAAGTGAAAAGCGGAAATAATGATGATGGCGACCCCACATGCTTCCTGAAAAACTGTGGCAGAGAGACATCTCAGGACAGGCCATCAAGCCTTGTCGAGTTGTATTTCCCTGTGAGTGCTCCCCACTCAGCCGATCCTATTCCCTCCGGGGAGAGGGAGACGAGCGGGAGCACACCTAGGCCCAGCAGGTTGAGTGCTAAAGAGGATGATAGAGAAGTGCCCACCAGGGGGAGTGTTCGGTCCGCGCCAGCAAGGGCAGCTGATCTATCACCCCAAGGCAGTGCAACTGGTACTGAGGTTGAAGTAGACATAGCAACATGCTCATCCTGCAATCATTCAGTACCAGAAGAAGAAATTCATCAGATTGTGCGAAGGTGTTTGCATCCGATGGAGACGTGCAATATATGTAGCACAGACGACTTGCGGAACTCACTTACAGAAACGAGGTGTGATCGTTGCACTACAAATCAACTAGCATACACAAATTGAACGTGGCTAGTGAGAGTAAGGATAACAAGTCGATGCTCTACAAGGCGACAAATGAAAGTAAAGAAAACAAACTGAGTGACCTCAACTCCGAATACACTACTGATATTGAAGAGAAGTTTCTGTGCCCTCAATGTGGATTCTCCAGACGGCTAGTCCGATACGGACAGTGCGGACATAACGCAACTACATGTGAAAACTGTACGCTTAACAGATTTGATATGCACTGATCAAATTGTGAGGATTGCCAAGCAGACGTTCGCTTCCTAAGAGTCGGAGCAGGAGAAACGATCGCGCCTGCGGCCACTTGCACTGCATGTGCAGGACTCGACACATTCTACCCGAAGATCCTACTTTGCAAGCACGAGGGGTATTGCGAATGTTGTATAAACCGTTTGCTTGCAGAAAACCAGTGCTGCATTGTATGCGGGATTCCTAGCAACTCGTACGAATGCAAGGGACAATTCATCATGGTTCCCCCGACGCAAACAGCAAGGATATCCTCTGTTGGGGTCAGTATGGGTGGAGAGAAAAATGCCTTTATGGCTTTGCTGGTGTGGCCTTGGGCCATCAGTTCCGTGTCTCTCTTGACTGCCGAGTCCTTGGTGGTGCGTTGCTTCTTTCGATTGCTCTCGTTTCCTTCCAGCTCGTCGTCGTCCTGCTCACCCGGCTCCTCTTCATCCGAATCCGCATTGGTGAATGCTCTGGATGATTCAAAGTTTCCAGCTTCCTCTTGCATATCCTTGATAGAAGGGCTGTAATAATCCATCCGAGATGATGTAAATTAATAGCAAGGTTCTTCTAAGGATCAATAAAAACACTTTAATGAGATCGAACTGAATGTGGTCTAATCTAATCATGCTGATCACATGATAATCTGTTCTAGAATGTCTGGGAAACAAATATATGACTGTAATAATGACCAGGTGCAACTGTATCACAGTCAACTGTTGTCATTATTCTGGATTCATGTGAGAATTGAATAGATCGGTGCGGGGATGCAATACAGATTGCAAATTAGCAATATTGCTGTGATTTATGGTAACAAACTGCAAAATATATGCAACTATCCGTCATGGTAATATTGGCATTACACAAGAATAAATGGTAATACTGCGGTAATTTCGAGTTCAACTGTCATAAAAAAGATCAGACGAAATATTCCGAATATTGCGGTCTTACACTCCCCCCAAACTCGATATCACGTGCCCGCCATGACGGAATCGATCGCGTCTCAGTAGAGAGAATTTCTTAGCTTTCATGCTATACCATTATCGAATCCATTAATCAACAAACTAACGCAATTACCAAGTCACCTGAATCAGTCGTCTCTGCTACAAGCACGGATGAGGAGAGAGAAGATGAACATGCTGGTGGAGCAACCATGCATGAGGGGAAACGTAACGAACCAAATGGCACAAGAGGAGGACGGAGAACCACGCGAGCTCAAACAGGGCCTCCACTTGTCGAAATCAACAATGGAAGTGTGCATAGGAATTGCGGCGCTTGCTGGGACAAACACAGACCCGGGCCTGCCGCCAGGGGAAGAAGCAGAGCGGCAGGAAAAGAAATGAAGCGAGCAGAAGGAAGCAGAAGCGCCGACAGCAAGCTGACAGGCGAGCGTCACGAAACTTTCAGTCGCCTACCTCACAATCAGCGTCTTCAGACGATAGATGGAAAAGGGGAGAGGAGCGTCCGTAGTCAACACACAATGCAGTTCTGCGGTTGCAGATTCGTGCTAGCGAAGGAACGAAGACGAGCAGAAGAAATAGCAGCGGCTCATCTGAACAACTTCCACCGACCACCGCCCAAGACTGACGAAAAGATCAATAGGGGGTCACTACGAACTGCCGGATTACACTGGTGTTGTATCTACATACCACATCACAAATGGTACACCCACCGCGACCAAGATGACGCCCACCGACGACCGCTACTACCGGGGACAAACATACGAAAACGCGCTATAAATGCTAGGCATGCTCAACTTACCATGGAACGGAAGACTATCCAAGTACAACCTGCCAAGCAGCCTATGATCCCAATCTCAACTGACAGTCGCGAGCTGCGGGAAATGTTCACTGCGAAGAAACTAGTACTGCTTAAACATGGACCGATGTTCAACTATGTACCGAGACGATCATGGCCGATGATTGCTGATGCAATGCGCCCCCTACTTAAGCAGTACCACGACTAGAAAGATCTGGACGAAAAGGAGAGAATTGGGATTGCAATCATGTTCGCGCCGAGGCTGATACTTACTGGCAAATCAACACCACCAGCATGCGGATACAATGCGAAAAGGGGATTGTCTGTAAGACGGAGAATTCAATCCAACTCACAAGGCATAGCTCGAGCTCGATGAGACCTGAATCACCATTCAGTTTGATCTCATTAAAGTGTTTTTATTGATCCTTAGAAGAACCTTGCTATTAATATACATCATCTCGGATGGATTATTACAGCCCGTCTGGTTATGAGCGAACGCAAGTTGCGTTGAGTTGCCCACGCTTGCCAAGTAAGCCTGCCTCTGCGTATGACGAGTGGCGATGGGCACTCTTGCAGTTTGTGGAGGGTGTTGACCCTAAGTTCCTAATTTTCATTGCAGATGAGCATGGTCCGATGCCTCTAGGTGAGCTGAAGACCTACATTACACCTACTGCTGCGGAGCTCAAGAAGGCAACGGATGAGAAGCAAGCTGGTGACCCCGCCGTGCCTCTGGAGGAGCAGAAGGCTGCGATTGACGCTTTGGGCCCCAACTTCACGTTTGAGCAACTGGAGCAGTGTCTACCGGACAAGGTGAGGCTATCCTGCATTGTTAAGTTACGGTCTTACTTGGCTAATGCATTACAGGGCCACCCAACGATGTTGACGATAAGGAGGGCAGGTAACCACCCCAGAGAGATATGGGCGAGGTTAAATGAGAAGTATGCATTGGTTGGGCCGATCTCAAACCACAAAGCTACTGCAAGAGATGTTCATGGATAAGATAACCGAGAAGACGAAGCTAGAGGACTGGATAGAACGTCAGGCACATAGGTACGAGAAGCTAGCACAGCGTCATCTTGATTTTCCGGATCAATTTAAGTGTGTTGCTACGTTACAGTGGATTAACGAAGCAAAACATGTATTAGTAGGAGATGTAGGTGGGCCACTCTACTGGTCTAAGCCCGATGCTCAGAAGCCTACATACAATGAACTGTGTGCCCGTATTCAGTTACGGCCTCAGAAGAGTGTCACGGCCTCAGAGAAAAACGGGTACCTCTACACAACCTGTTTCAGTTTTTCTCGCTAGAGACTGCAAAGTCTGCTTCATTTGTCGCAAGCCGAATCATATTGTGAAGAATTGCCGTGTTCGGTGCTTAGGCCCGAGTGCTCCAACAAGCCGACCCACACTGATGGAGAGTGTAAGATGAGGGGGCCAACCCAACGTGGTGGCAACAACAACTTTACAAAATCAAAATCGCGTACACCTACCAATGGCAAATGTGCCAACCCACCTCGCAACGCGAACAGCAACCGTCCCCGTGACCCCCGCAAGCCCAAAGTCAATGTGCTAAAACCTGTGGCCTACGTGGCAAAGCCCGCAACGGAGCGGAAATTCGACGAAGTCGATGACGCATAGACTGGATTGACGGTGGAACGGATGATCGAGGATAACCCCCAGCTTGGCCAGATCGCCGTGGAGGAGTTATACAATCTACCGCCTGAGACCATTAAGGTAAACAAGCTTGATCTAGACGGACAACACTCATTTATAATTAATGGAATGCAGATCCCCGCAGCTCAGGAGGGGACACCAAACGAACCGCCTGCGAAGAAACAGAAGGCGAGGAGGCTCTCAAGCCACTCAAAAGATGCGCCCACATCGATATCAACGGTGCGTGTGCATACTACGACTACCAGTTGGTCATGAGTGATGATATAGATGAGAGCGCACAGACCGTGCAAGGGCCGAACAACGAAGTGGCCGAGGTACCTATGGATTGTGATTACGCAGACGTGTGGCTCGCATTTGCCCCCGTCAAGATCGCGCGAAGCATGACTGTCGAACCAACAGCGAGCCGTTTTACGACGACGTCACTGAGAAGTATGTGAAACAGATTATCAACAAGGATGTGAACAAACACATCAAGGTCCGGGCCGAGAGTGACAAGTCTGACAACACTCAGGGTAGTAGCACTAATGCTATAAAATATGTGATAGGCGAGGGATGGGTCGACCACTTACGTCGAAGGGGAGGCTCGGGGCTCCACGGAGACGTGGAAGAAGCGATGGATCTGCACGGGCATGTTGTGATTGCTCTAGCCGTGGACGGCGATGAAGAACGGGTACCTTCAGATCCAGATGATGATGATCTCACCGTGACTGTACCTATTAGGACAACACAGAATCTTGTGAGCGCTGCAACTACTACAAGCGCGTCAGCCGCTTCAGAAGTGAAGGAGCAATAGACATTGGGTGTTGAAGGGCAAGAGAATGAGGGTGAGATTGAGGAAGCGATAAATACGGAAAATAAGTTGGAACAACTAGCGGCCGAGGGTGTCATTGGTCCACATTTGGATTATGAGTCATTCTCGGGCTCAAGGCCCGACGAGATACCTTGGGAGTCCCTCACTAGGGAGCAACGGATTGACGAAAATGATTTCAGAACGAAACTGAACATGTGGGCTTTTACGAAGAAATTGTACAGACGACTTGACGATCCGTGTGGTTTTCCAGTGCCACCTAGACACTGGCCCGCTTCATGGCGAATGGACGCCCCGATCAACTTTTTTGTCCCACGAAAGGAGCCGTGGTACCCCAGCAAAAAGATTTGCGATACTGTGTCCCCATTGTCTTGGTTGGTGCACTTCACTGTACCGGTCCCCATTGTAGGGGAAGGCAAAGTAGAAGTTCGAAGACCCATAGGGGAAGTGAAGATTAGGCCCGAGACTCGTTGGGGAATTACTTATACATTAAATGCTGTGCCTGGCAGCTTACTACTTACTACGACATCATGTTCCCAACCCCCTTTGGTGGATGGGCCCTGGTTTTGGTATATAGATGTGCATTACTGCTACAACCACGCCACAATCATGGAGATGGAGTATTGGAGTATTAGGTTGGGTTTCAATATCTTTCCATCTAGCTGGCAGTCAATGGTGGGGCTTTGCCGGCACTGTGGCGACTATCAACCTCCGGGTATATATCCTGCTGGTATGCCTCATTCCAGGCCCCTACCACCACGTTCATGCGAGTACTGCAACCAAATCGAGACGCTTATGAAACCTATGTTTAGGTGCAAGGCTGCAACTGGGTGTTCTACTGCTGCAAGTTGCATCAGAGGAAAGATTGGAAGGCCCATAGGGACTTCTGCAAATATGCTCAGAATGACGAACTCTACCCGCTGCGAAGCCTGACGAATCAAGAGTTTTTGCCGCCGTGTGGAATTGGATCGGTAAGGCGCGACTTCGCAATGTTTGCCTATCATAGGATGACGCGCTACGAGATTGTGCCGACTGGTCAGTCGGGAACGAGGTACCAACTACCATCTAGGTACGACTCTAAAACACTTTCAGACATATACCGCAAGTTGTCAGGTTTTCCAACTTACTGCATCTCGAGCCGTCCCACGATATTGGATGCGCCTCCGGCGATGCGACCTTCAACCTACCAACCATCCAGGGTACATACCAACATAGCTTGCGACATTAGTTGACACGGCTGTGGGTGTGCAGAAGGTGAAACGGGACGATGAGGGACATGCTGTGGCTTTAAGTGTCTCGTCGAAAGAAAAGGTACCGACGATTATTGACTCAGGGTGTAACAGGACTCTTGTACATACGTCTATGCCTATACATGATGTGCAAGTGGGAGCACCTGTGAACCTGGCTGGTATCACCGAGCATACGATGCGTGTGTCAATGCGGGCGAAGGCAACGATACCTATAGTGTCAGGTGGGGGTAGAGAAGGAACATTAGAAATCAGCGACGCACTCGTCAGCAGCAAAACCCCATACTCCCTATTATCCCCGGCGTTTTGGACAATGCTTATGGGTTTGCAACCATTTTGCAAAACAACCAGGCGTTTATATTGAAACGCCCGGTGAAGGTCAATGAGGAAGACATGATTTGTAGAGGACGAATGATGAGAAATAGATTGTATAGACTCGACACCGCTGACGACAGCAAGCTGAAAGTAGACGAACGATTTTACCCTCATGCTGATGCAGAGGCTCAACCCGTTGCCAACTTTTCTCTCAGACCCCTTATCCCTAAAAGGCTAATGAAAGCAATGGATTTGCATAGAATGTTGGGACAATGGGCATTGAAGTACGGCAGGACAATAGTTGGCAAAGGCTGGCGAGAGAGATTGCCAAGTGTATGCAACTGATGCCAACATACAAAGATAACACGTTTACCTGTCTACAAAGAGAACCCTAATGTTGATTCTGAATTTAGGGTGGTAGAAAGTCTGAACATGGACTTCAGAGGACCCTGGCGAACGAAGTCGCTTACAGGTAATCGCTACAAGCTAGTGTTGAAGGATGGGGAGGGCAAGTTTGGGTTCAACAATCTTTCACCCACACGTGAGGAGGATCTGTATTTGCCGTTTGTTGCAAAGGTGGTGGCGTTCTTCGTGGCTCAGACTGGGCGCACGGTGAAGCAGATCAGATGTGATGGAGAATTTGCAACCAACAAAATGGTAGAGTTTTGCAACACTAATGGCATAATACTTAAGACCACATCTAGAGACGAACCCAGATCAAATCCCACTGCAGAGAGAGAACACAGAACGGCAGGGACGAGATCAACAGCTATGCGTATTGATGCTCATTTGCCTCCTTCGTTTTGGCAGGAGATGGAGCAAGCTGAATGGGTGATTAGGATGGTGACTCCTATGACGACAGGAAAGTACAAGGGAATCTCGCCCTACGAAATTACGCTTAAGAGACGACCACCTATGGGCTTTCTGCAGCCTAGTATAGGGTGTCTTGCATGGGTGAGGATGTGGCGACAAGAAAAAGGTATGTCTATGGCAACTCCTGGCGTGCTTGTGGCTAGAACTTGTTTCGAAGGTTGTACAGAGTGTACTTGCTCAAGGAGAAACAAGTAGTTGAGCAAAGGAATGTAAGGTTCAACACACAGGTTAGGGGATATACTGCAAACATAGACGAGTGTGCATGGAGTGATGAAATGATGGGAGACCACGTTGTTGCAAACCCACACTTGCTGCCCCAGGAAAATTTGAAAATTCGACGGAAATTCGGTTGAATTTCAGAGTGAAGCTGTGAAAAAGGAAGAGAGCAACGACTCATCCATTGTCATTGTTGAGCACGACGCTCAAAATTATCGCGAGGACAAAAGACCCCGTAATCATCTACCTGGTCTCGAGATAGCACCACAAGTAGAAAACACACCACTAAGGAACGTGAGACAGAACACAGGGAGGGTTCCCATCAGGCAGCAGAGAGGGAGAGTAATTGTATTCCCTGACAGTAAGTACGGATTAAGGGAGGAAAAGAAGGCTCAAAGAGACATTGAGGAAATATCTCCAGTACAAATATAGTGAGTGGTAGGAGAGTGAGGAGACAAACCCCGGCAAACACGTCGACACACAGGTATCACATGGCAATAACAAATGAGGATAATGACGTTGAGTTCGCGAACGACGACGAAGAAGTGAAATACACTGACGTTTGTTTATTTACACGTGTCCTACGAAAACCAGAGAAGGTTTTACGACAGATACCTGAGGTGGTGAAAGCAAGAGAAAAAGAGATACAGGGGTTGTATGATGCAGGATGCTTGGAGTGGGCTATATGGGATGATGCTGACAAAGACAACGTAAAACCAATTCGAACTGGCTTTGTTAATGCTATTAAGGTCGACGAGGCGTCCGGGGCATCGAAGTACAAATCCAGATTGGTTATCTACGGGAATCAAATGCCACCGTTTCAACATTTCGACCCATATGAGACCTCTTCGCCTGTTGCTCAACACATTTTCTTGCTCACTCTTTGTTCGTTTATGGTTGCGATGAATGCGTACATAAAACATATTGACTTTAGTCAAGCTTATTCCCATGCAGACATGGGCGAAATATGTTACGCAATACCTCTTGACGATTTTAGGTCGCAGGAAATGTCGAACAGGATTTGGAAAGTAAGGAAGGCGCTCTATGGGTCCCCTCAAGCAGGGAGAAGGTGGTATAACCACATTTCACGTTTTCTGAGAAAAATAGGATACTTGCAGTCGACGGTAGATGCATGTATATTTTTCCTCAGGGATCCACAGTTGAAGTTTCCGCCTACCTTCGCCATGGATAAAAGGTCATTGCCATGGCATCGTCTTGCTCCGCACGGATGACATGCTCGTGTTTTGTCAGAGGGTAGAGCAACATGACAATCTAGTTCGGCGCCTACAAGAGGCATAGTTTCGTTTAACGGATAAAGGCGACGTGGAAGTCTTTTGCGGTATGCAATTCGTTCGACTTGATACTGGGTTGTTGATGCATCAAAAGGCTTATATTGACGGTTTGCTGCAGGATCGTGGTTTTGCAAACGCGAAGCCAACCACAACCCCGTGCACTGATTTGGAGCCACAACCGGCAGACGCCAATGCAACTTTGAGACAATGGCCTCTACGCAAGCTTGCTGGTGAGCTCATCTGGTCAATGTCCCAAACACAACCACAACTTGCTTATGCGGTTAATAGATTATGCATTTACATGCATCAGGAACCGGACGTTGCATATGGTATGATTAGTATGATTTATCGCTCCCTGCGGGATCAGTGTGGGTTGTTCTTCCCTTCAAACGTCGATTGGAGGATGGTCGACTTGCAAACCTACGCGGACGCTGATCTTGGAAGGTGCAAATTTACTCAACGCTCGCGATCCGAAGAATTACAACTTATTACCGGTCCGGTCTTTTGGGTGTCGAAGCGACAATCTACGGTCGCCCTTTCCACACAGGAGTCCGAAACCATTGCTATGTCATCGGCGGCGAGGAACGCGGTGGCGATTCAGAATTTTTGTGACGAGCTGGGTATACCCATACCTAGGCCTTCAACAGTTTATGGTGACAATCAGGGATCCGTGTTGACTACCACCAATGGCGTTGACAGTCAAAGGTCAAGACACTTAGCGCTGAAACACCATTATATTGTAGAGATGGAAAGGACTGGAAGGATTACTAGCCGTAAGATTGGGACTAACGACAACCTGGCGGATGCATTTACGAAGGCTTTGCCTACGCCTCAGTATTTGAAGCTTGTCGATCAATTCACTGTTCGACTCGCGGACTATTTAAAATGATTTGACGTGCACGGCTTACTTCCGTTGAATTCATGCTCATTAAATAATGTACTATGTTACTTGATAGTACGTTATGAGCAGTGGCGCTACGATGGACTGCGACGGAGAGTGATCTACAACGTTTAACTTTCGTTTTCTGGCTAAGGACCTTTCTCCGTGATTGGCTTAGTGTAGGTTTAGTTTACTTGAATAGTGGTACAAATATTAATTACGGGGGGAGATTAGCAATTGATGGTGCATTCCCAACTCGCGAGCTACATCCACCTGCAGACCGACCACAATGGATCATGCCAAAACCTCCGTTTTTGTATCGATTCCTTCAGATCGAGTTGAAAGAAATGAGAGCAGCCGTGAAGAAGCAAGCTGACGGGGCAGGACCCGGACCATCAGGGCAAACAGGAGCTTTCTGGTTGTCGATGATTAACGACGACGCCTGTATGAAAGGATTAGCTGCTATAGTCACTGACTTCCTCAACGCGGACGTAGGCAGGGACAGGCCCTGCTCTGCGAGAACTTGCAGCGAGCCGCCGACTAATCTTGATTGAAAAGCGGAAGAACGCGCCGCGGCCGATTGCACCGGGAGAAATTATAATCAAGCTGGCAAAGACTATCGCGCTTGGACGAGCGGGAGTCAAACAAGCAATCGACTCTCATTTCCGCGGCGTTAACTTTGGTGCCGGAGCAGAGGGAGGGAGGAGCAGCAACTGCTATCCACGTCGCACGCCAACATGCAGCATCGCTTCAGGGAAGAGCATGGGCGGTAATCATGGATCAAAAGAATGCTTACAACGAAATCGACAGAGCCACTTTTCTCCAAGAAATGTATCGAATCCAAGATCTGGCACCCCTGTGGGGCATCACCGACCTTCTATACCGCAACCCATCCAAGCTACTATTCGTGATGCTAGATAGGAAAATAGAGACGGTCAACCCAGAGAACGGAGCTAGACAGGGTGATATGCTTGGCGGGCTCCTATTCTGCCTCGGTTTTCAACTGTTACCGGTCATATATATTACATATCTATCTGTTATATATTCAATTGTGTATGGATATATTTCCAGTACTGGTCAGTCCGGTCCTACCTCATTTACTATTGAGCATCAGGACACTAATCAGTATGATCCGGTTATTATTAATAGGAACTAGATTCAGAAACTAGTGCTCGTGCCGTTTGCACTGCGCACTTCGTTGCCAGTCCAGTTTCCTCAGTAAAGACGATCTACGAAGTACTTCATTGAATCTCTGCGTAAACCCAGAACTAGAGTAATTTACTCAATCACCGGAATAATCAACATTGACCGGTTATAGGTCATGAACCAGCAAAATGTGAAGTAACAACTAAAGGTCCCACTACTTCCAAGGAAACCTGACATTCACCAATTCGACGCATTGCAAGGAGGATTTCCTACTCTTCCTGGCGAGCGTAAACCCTAAGCACCTACTGATACTCAACGACCCTGCCTCACCTGTCTCTACGCAAGAGATTCGGGCGATGTACGCCGACGAGATCAAGAAGGCGAGGGCGGCAACAGCCACATCTACGACGACTCAAACCGCCTCAAGTCAAAAGGCCACTGCTTCCGGAAAGTCGAGTCAAAAGGCTACTGCCTCCCGACAGCGGGGACGATGACAACCCAGACGACTCCAAAAGCGGCGGGCTGCAACCAGCACACTCGTCCACGCCAAGGTCTGCAACCCTGATGCCCCTCGTGGCAACCTGGATTGACATCCTGCTCCCGCCTGCAACGAGATTGCAAGCCAACATACAGATCAAAGCATTCCTGACTGAAGCGATACCACATGGACACCCTGCAGCACTGACCATCGCCCGGGCCGGCAACGATCCTGCGGACAAGTGGGCAGCGCTGAGTGACCGCTACGGAAACAAGGGACAGATTGTTACTGCCAAGTTGCTATATGACCTGTTTCAGGGAACGATCACATCCAGCGACGATCTACCTACGTTCATCGACAGGACACATGTACGGTTCGAACAGCTCGCGGCAAGCAATATTATCTTACCCGATATGATGAAGACAATCTTCACCCTGCAAAAGCTCCATGCTTCACACCACGACTACCTGAAGACAATAGGCACTACACTGTACTGGTCGAAGTCGGATCACGAGAAACCTACCTTTGACGAGTTTTCCCGACTGAATTACTACAACAGCACCACGCACAAGGCTTCGGACCCAGCAACGAATACCAGACCCCTGTCATCGCCAACTATGCAAGCGAGCAGAAGAATGGAGGCAACCGAAGTCGAGGGGGAGCTAACCGCGGGACCGCTAACGGCGGAGCAATAAAGAAATGTCACAACTGCTCCCGCACCAACCACGTCGCTGGAGACTGCCGAGCCACCTGCACACGCAAAGGTTGTGAAGGTAAGCCGACTCATTCGGGGGCAGAGTGCCCGTTACCTCGACGATCCCAAAAGTCGACCAAGTCAACGACGCGTGCCACACCTCCACCGAAATCTGGTACCCAACGGAGCAGCAACGCAAACTTAACAGTGGACGGGCAGCATCAGGAAAGTGAAGGCGAGAAGGAGGCACCTACCGACCAGTGGGACGAAGACAACTCTGCTGACGTATACATGTTAGATGCCGACTCAGAGAAGGATGAAAGCGATGAAGAACAGGCGACCCCATCGACTGCATCGTTCCCTGACGCACCGTTGCAACCTACGGCTGACAGCGGGGGTGGCATGTTCAGCTTCAACCTCGATGACAACAAGAACAGACAGCGGATCACTTCAGATGAAATTGAGGCAGCACAGACAGAAGAAGTGAGAGACCCACACTCACCGCCATCAACTGGACCAGAGGCACAGACTCGAATGGACATCAACACTGAACGGACACTGGACCAACGCTTTGCCAGCCTACTGGACGCAAGGACAACGACTGCAGACATCGCACACGACCCTTGAGCCAGACGGGCTTATGGATCGTTGACGGGTACTCGCATCGTCGCTGGACCTCACTTGAGATACCCGTCCAACCAACCATCGAACCCCCCAAACCCAGCGGACCCACCGAACCCAGCGGGCCCACCGAACCCAACGAACCCGGAGGAGTGTGTGGCAAACACCGGATGTCAGGGAGTTCATGCAACTACTTGAAGACAAGTGCAGGGGAAAGGAAACAACCCAACGCAACATCGAGGGGGAGAGGAACGTACCGATCATGATCAATCCACCTACCAACGACATCCCCTACTTGAGGAACCTCTACCTGCGATGTGCAGCCAACGTATGGAACCGCTTCCCTCACCCATGGCTCAAGGCAGACGGCCGTGCACCAGCCATGTACGACATGCATGGGACCGACCCTGTACCGATGCATCCAAACCTTGATCACCCAGACAAACGACCAAACATACCGTGGGAATCATTGAGCCGATCACAACAGATAGATGAAAATGATTACCAGCGAGCATTGTCCCACTGGCACAATCTCCAGAGCGTTAACAGCGACAACCTGACGATCTGCGGTTTCCCACCACCGCCTGTTCATTGGCCACCACCATGGAGGCCGAGGGAAGCTAGCTACGCATATCCCATGCCACGACCGACGCCATGGTTCATCTCTACGAGGATGGCAGCAGGCCGTCCGGAACACCACATCATCCAACACCACCCTAGTCTACCACCTAGGAGGGGAAAGCGACCTCGCCGAGACGACGGCAGGACCACACCATCGCACAGCAGCAGTGCTACGACATCGCCGCCACGCATCAGCTTGGTCAGACGAGGACGTCGACGCGGAGAAGCCTCATCATCGTCAACGACATCACCTCCAAGAACGAGGACGACGATGTCGACTGCAACCACATCGACAACTACGTTACCGACAAGCACATCCTCGTCATGGGATTATGCAACGGCCAACGACGTGTACGACCCAGCTGTGGCACGGATCCGGACGTCTACGACACAAAGCTGTGACGACTCTACACCACTGGTCGCGCCACAACGATACTCGATGCCGACACCTGCGATCGACGACGGATCAATGGCGGACAATGAGGATACGAGTTACCAAGTGAAAAACGTTTTCCGGCGATCAGGTGACCGCAATAGCCCACCACAACCGGAGACAGCACCTGCGGAGACTGCGGATTATACAACCTCACCGACAAGTGGATCGACGACGACTGGACCTGACATGGCAGCAGCGACGCCCACACCCAGGGTAAGCCAGCCCGTCACCGAAAGCAAGACCGAAGCTACCCCGCCGACACCGACACTAGAGACGGCTGCGAAGTCCTACAGCATCATCGACGTTCATGAGTCTTTCAGATGCCCTACAATCGAAGAAGTTGACCTGCTACAGAGGACCTACAATTTCACCATCGGGGAGAAAGACTGGAAGAAGAAGGAACGAGTGAGACCCGACTGCGAGTTTTGCAATCGAGCACTGGACCTGATTCGACGCTGCACCAGATGCTACACCGCTTCGTACTGCAACTCAACATGTCAAGGCAACGACTGGAAGAGCCACAAGGACTACTGCAAACATGCCAGCAAACCAGAGAACAAAGCAGCACTCGCCAGATACAATCAACGAGCACAATCTTTTGACACGCTGGGTATGGACCTTGCAGACAAAGCTGTGACCGACCTTGGATACCGGCGACTGGAGTGATACGAGCTCGGAAAGGGAGCTATCCTACTGAACTGGGATCAACTTCAACAACTACCACCGGGCATACTCAACCTGACTAGGACGGCATCGCTACTCGACGACGACGACGCAGAAGCAAACATCAACGTTGACGGGAACGTGGACAACGAGGCTACGGACGATGCACATCAAGGGTATTACTACCACGACATCATCAAGGAAGGGGACTAGTACCCACAAGAACAAGGGGAGCGTGCATTGGCCACCTTTACTGCAAGATCCACAACGACACCCGAGACATACACTAGAACGAGGGGGAGCGAGAAGCGCAACAAGGCCGACACTGTACACATCGTAGTGGACACGGACGACGAAGACAACAGCACGTCATCCGGGCGGTCATGCGCTATCCACCGTCGCTCAACGACGTCCACCGGCACCGGACTTGCTTGACAGGGCGAATCGCTACGTGTTTGGCAACACAACCGCAACAATCACTGATAGGAAGGAAGCACGCGTCACCTCTCTGAAAATTATATCCGGCCAACCGCGAAGAATTAAACAACAAGCCACTGTGGATCGGCGGAACCGGACGGGCGTACTCGCCCACTATCAACGACACTCTAATTGACGAATCCCTAGATTTCTCCTTACTACCGGTGTCTCACTTTGATACAGAACAACATAAGGCTATCTTGCTCCAAAATGGACAAGCATTCATACTACGACAGCCCATACATGTGGAAGAGGGGGAGATTGACGCGAGAGGACAACTCACTAAGTCGAGACTGTACCGAATGGACACACCTGACGACCAACCCCTCAACCCGAACCAAATGTAGGACACAATATTGCACAATATTCTATCCTATTCCTCAACCGTTATGGAAATCGATTGCCGGTTAACATTGTGGTGAAATACCATTTAATCCTTTCGGACCTGCCAAAAAGTATTGTCAGATGTGGCTGCCCCTCTACCGTGGCAAGCATATATCAAGTAGATTATACGCAGGGCAGCAGACCCACGGTATAGAGAGGCCTCTCCGACGAGAAGAAGATTATTGTCCTATCCCCAACTAACCTCTCATATAATAACTATCGAGTAAGGTAGTATGTAATAATGACACATGTTATATAAATATGATATGAAGTTATTGATATACTACAAGTAGATACATAAATAAATTCATATAATAAAGATATAAGCATTTGTCTATTTACTATATAATCACGTATATATGAGCATAGTCACATATGAAAAAGAAAATTCGCAGGCGCTTCCCGTAAGGGGTATCAAAAAATAATAAATTATCGACCGGTCTGGTACAGCACAGGGGGTGGATTCCAAGCCTGTCAACCTTCGAGAGGTGATGAAACGCCCATCACACCAACCACCCTGGCCTCCAACTTGGTCTCTTATAAAAGATTATATGTAACATAATAATAATAATTGCAACAGACCAATTATGGTCACAATCGTAAATTGTACATAAAGAGATTGCAAGTGCGCAGGTCCCGGACAAGAGCGCGATCACAAATGTGCAGGTCTCCGGCAAGAGCGCGATCACATCCCGGATCCGCGCAAGTGTCAGGCAAGGGCGCGATCAACCTCCGGATCCGCACTATTATCCGCGTTCGGGGCGAGGGAAAACCCCGGAGGGGGACTTGAGCGGTCGGCCTTCCCAGGGTATACCTATAACGTCTGTCCCTGTAAATAATATATGTGAGAAACTACATTTATACGGATATACTGATAATATTGCTCATAAAATACGAATATATAAGTAAATTCCATGATCATTTTGCAAGTTGCGAGAAATCAATACCCAACCGTTTTAAACTGGGTTCGTCCAACCTTACCGAGACTTTGTCCGCTAAGTGATTAAACTGATCATGCTTGAAATTAATCTTGGTGAAAATGTCCGCGACATTATCCTCGGACGATACGCGAACTAAAATAGCTACCCGGTCTTTTACGAGTTTCGCAAGGAAATGATACAACAGTTATACCGTACATCAATGTGTTTGGTGCGTGATTCTCCGAGCCCCCGTTCCGACAACAACATTGGTCCTTCGTTGTCCTCGTATAGGGTGGTAGGCTCATTGAGGGCGATACCCATATCCCTCAAGGCTTGCCTGATGGTTAAGAGCTCCCTCACCGCTTCATTGGCTCAAACGGTCTCTGCTTCAAGAGTAGATTGAGCTATCGCCGGCTGTAACT